>JAWDEX010000005.1:5380583-5401853 GCA_035221805.1 Trichilia hirta | reverse complement strand
TTTGAAAGAAAAAAATCAATTTCAAGAAAAGACCAAATTATACTTAGAGACCGGAGAAAATATACACTTCCAAGTAAAAATTTTTAAATAAATTATATACATTTAAATAACAAAAATTAGATTATTAGCAAATTCAACGATTTTGAATTGAAAGTAGGTTTTCAAGTAATATTCCAATCACCAACTGTTGGCTTTCACAATTTTTGTTTGAAAGTGGGTTTCGGCTTTGAACGGTTAAGTTTATGCAAAAATTCCCTCACTCCTTTTTTTCTAAAATGAGAGTGGAGTTAATAATTAAGGCATAAAGAATATTATGTCTAAATGCAGCATTTTTTGTTTACTTTGAAAAATACTTTTGACTGTAATCATTTAAAAAAGAAGAGTTAAAAAATGTGCTCAATTTCATTAATTTTTTTTATTATTATCATAAATAATTCAACTTGAGTCATTTTATAAATAAAAAAATGATAAAAGTTATTTTTTATTTTTATAAATAATAAAAAAAATATATTTACTTATTTTACAAAATATTTTTATAAAATAATAGCGAATAAAAATTATGCCATTTCCCATATTTTACAAAAGTTTTGTTAAATTTTATTCAATTTGTTTTAGCAAAAGGTCAGAATATATTACCACCTTCCAAATTTTTATCTTTTAGGTCGTACGAGTGACGTGGCAATATTTGGTGCCATCACGCGTGCGAAAATACCGGGGAGCAGAGTCTTGAACCATTTCAGTAACCAAAACCCCACGCTACAAAGCATGAAATCAGTGTTTCGAAACGCCGCGGGTTTGATAAAAGCATCTCGCTCGCTCGCTCTCCTACCCTGCTTTTCCGTCGCCGCCATTTCTTCGCCAACTCCGTCACAGTTCTTTGGCGCTACACCTGAGACATTTCGGTTTCGTCAACTCTCTTTGACTCTGAGTTGCACAACAATGACTAGTGGTGAGGGTTACGCGCCTAAGTCTATGATGAAGCAGTTCGAGGACTTCCGCAAACTACTGGACGAGGCTGGAAGCTTGCGTGAGAGAATACGAACCATTGTGATGGAGATCGATTCCACAACGAGGCTGATGCACGCTAGTTTACTCCTTGTTCACCAGTCTCGTCCGCTTTCTGGTAACAAATCAATTGCTCTCTCTCTCTCTTTCTTTTCTGCTCGATGCTTGTTTTATATCTTTTGGCTCTGTTTCATTTTGATGCTAACGGTCCAAAGTTTGATGTTTGAACTATGTCTTTCTTTGCATTGTTGAAAAAAAAAAAGATGAGCAAGAAAGAATTCCTGGTGCGTTTTGGGAAATTAATGACAACATGGTAGAACATTGTGGTTGGCAGTGCTTTTGACACTGCAAATAGCATTTTCAAACAGTAAGAGTGCCTTTGAGTCAAATTTGTAATACTTGCTAAACTAAATCTGTTTTTTCGATATTAAAAATAAAAACATGGAATGCTTTCTGGAAAATGTTTTTGATTATGTTGTGTTTTAGAGGTTTTGGAGAAGCCTAAGGCTCATGTTGATATCTTAAAAGAGCTTTACCGTCACTTAGCTGAAGTTTTACGTGAATGCCCTGGGGAGTATTACAGGTGAGCAGATTGTCACAAAAGAAGAAGTAGTTTTTATTTGATTTGTTAATTCTATTAGTATAATTGGTGATTATTCTTGTTTTCATGTGTGTATGTTTATTCTTAGGTATCATAATGATTGGAGGAGTGAAACACAGACTGTTGTTTCGTTGCTCGCTTTTATGCATTGGCTGGAGACAGGAAATCTTCTTATGCATGCTAAAGCTCAGGAAAACCTTGGGTGTATGTTCTTACTTACTCTCATTGCTTTTGGAGAGAACCACTACTGATTAATGTCGATTATTTGCTTGTCTGAGGAAAAAATCCTCATTACATAGCTTTTGGCTGATGATAATTCAACATGCTTAGATAAGAGCTCTAGCTTCTTGAGGATTCATCAATGTTACACTCTGTATTACTGAGCTATGAATGGGGAGTTCATTTGATGTTAGGTGTTCTCCATCAGTCATTTGGAAATTTTGTTAGTGTGAAATATTTTCATACCTCTCTTGCAATGGGGACCCAATTTATAGAGCCAAAGTTTTACAAAGGCAAATATTATATGGTTTGCCAGCTATTGGGTTTTCATTCTTTGAGAGATTGGAGAGATCTAGTACATGATTGATTGATTGGGAATTCTCACTCATTCTCAATGCTTCAGTAGAACACTGAAGTTGAATGTTGGATTTTGAAGGTACATTAATTGCCTGATCTAGATTTGTTTGCAGATGTCTTGTACTTTTCCCCCTTGGCAAGCGAAGAGCTTATATTTAGCTTTTTCCCTTTGGCAACTTTTGTTTGCCTTAGTTTGAGCATGCTCAACTGATTGTGAATCCTCACTCACACTCAATGTTTTGGTAGAACATTTAAGTTGTATATTGGGTTTAGGAGGGATATCAATTACTTGGTGTAGAATTGTTTTCAGATGCCTAGTAACTTTTCCCCTTTGGGCAAGAAAGGAGCTTATTTGTGCTCTTATGCATATTATTATTCTTACTTTTGAAATTAGTAACTTTGTTTGCCTCACTTTCAAACAAGTTTATCATCTTTGCTTCCTAGAGTTTGACATAGGTCACAGATAATCACATAGTCTGTATAATTGTTGACTTCTAAAGCTTGAGACTTAGAGGTGACAGTATAGTGGCAGAGAAGTTTGTCAGTTTGACACAATATTTTGTATAATTATGTGATGGTATCATGTTCTTTTATCTGTTTAATTATGTTCTGTGGTAAATTGATATTGTCCCGATGATCTTCCTTTTAGGAAGATGGGTTAAAAGGAAACTGCAATGGTGTATGCTTATTGTTTTAGTTTCTGATTTTATCACTCTATGTTCTTTGTTTCCCCAACCTTTGAATCACACAAGATTTTCAAACATGAACTACATTCCCAAGCCCTAATTTCATTTGGTTTACAATTATGCAGTGAACCAAACAGAGTTTGCTTTGGACATCGAGGACTATCTTATTGGTGAGCATTCTGATGAATGTTATAGATGAGCTTCAAGAGATTTCTTCTAAGAAACTATGTGACTTCTTGTAATGATGTGATGTTCCGCTGGTCATGGGTTGTAGATTAGGCCTTTACATTTGTGGTGTATGTGTGTAAAACGTCAGCAGGGCCAGCACTGTTTAATGACTTTCTTAGTGAAGTGGTATAATCAATGACCCCAAAACCAACACAGAAACTGAATCAGTGTGAGAGAGTTTTAAGAATGGTTGAACAATTTAACACTGGAATTATTTATATCAGCAATATAGATAGGTTGGGGCTTGTGGCTCATGCCAATATGACTCAAGGTTGAGTGCAGCGGGCTGATTGCTTGGTTACTGAAACATTGTTACTAAGCAAACAACAGTTCCATGATCTGTAGGGGGTTATGGTGGAATTGAGGTGGAGCTCCTTGAAAACAGCTTGAAGCTTCCACAAGATTGGGATGAACACCACAGATTTTAAAATGTTCCGTGTATTGTAGTTATAATGGTAGAGCAATTAGAGAACAAATAAGGATAATGGTTTTGGAGTTAAAACTTATTTGATCATCAAAATAGATTAAGATATTTGAAAACTATAAACATGCATTAATGAAAGTCAATTCCATTTTGAACTAAAATGAGTATTATTTGGTGGTGGTGGTGGTGATCGTCCTTTCTTGTTTATTGTGTTTGTGGTGCAAAATAGAAGATGATATTTGTACTTGCAGTTATTGGTGTTTTGTTTTTCTCCTTTTAATGGATCTACTGATGG
This sequence comes from Trichilia hirta, assembly GCA_035221805.1. Classification (NCBI taxonomy): domain Eukaryota; kingdom Viridiplantae; phylum Streptophyta; class Magnoliopsida; order Sapindales; family Meliaceae; genus Trichilia; species Trichilia hirta. The sequence goes on along the minus strand of JAWDEX010000005.1, from coordinate 5,398,038 downwards.
AGATCTTTATATATTCCGCAGGCCTTTGTTTCCTGTCCAATGAAATGGTAAGGATTACTCTTTGAATTTCATTAGTACGTACTATCCTTCTTATTCGAAGCCATGGGCAATATTGTTGTATTAGTTTACGGAAGTCCTTTAATGAGGAAATTTGAGGGACAACAGACAACGTGGAAGGCCTTGATAATTGTCAATAGAGCTTCCATGAACATAAGACAGATATTGGTTCCATACCTAGAGCAAATGATATTTTGACAGACCACTAGCTCATTCATTGGTTTATTAATTGGTATCGGTTCAAAATATTAGATAGATTGAGCAGACAGAGCTCAATATGCATTCTATTTGGGTTTTACAGCCTAGGTATGTGGTGAACCAAGTGCTTGCAGGGAATTATGATTGTCCAAGGGAGGTGTTGAAGTTCTTGACAGATCTTAATGCAGCCTTCCGGATGCTTAATCTCCGAAATGATTTTCTACGCAAGAAGTTTGACAGTAAGCTTTCTCATCCCTTCCTTTCTCTCCATATCTTTGAGCAACAATATTATATAACCCTGGGTACATGAAATCCTTGCTTTACCTATGGCAGGTCTTAAGTATGACCTAAAAAGAGTTGAAGAAATTTATTATGACATGAAGATCCGAAGCTTGGTCACCGGGGATTCGACTGGAGATAATGGAACCGAAAAACAATGATAGGTTGTACTACCAATTAGACTAGCAAGTCCGTAAGTGTTCTCTTCTGTAGTAACTAAATGACTCGAGAAGCTGTCCAACTAATAAAACTTTGGGATGAAGCCGTAATTTTGTATTTGTAAGAAGATGAAAGATCGGAATTAATATTTATAAATTGAGGGAACTTAATAGCCATTCTAAGTAAATTTGTTGCTCTTATTATTTCCATATCAATGAGAAGTTTAGATTTACCCAACTTACGAATTGCTAGGAGCAGGTGGATAGTCCATGTCAACGTTGGTAGGTAGCTATTATCTGCCTAAATCAATGTTGATGAGCTCGCATTAGGGTCATGTTTTCAAAGGCAACCACTGCGGGACGCTAGGCCTTTGGAAAAACAATAAAATACAATCCAAATTGTGTGCTGTAATGCACTGAAAAAAGCAGCATCAGCATGACTTTCTCCCCTTGATAAATTTAGTGACAACTGACAGGGTAAGAAATTTGGATTCTAATTCGAAGAAAAGATCCTTCAATTTCTAAGCTTTACAACGAAACAAACAGCTGGTCCCATCAGGTACCCAGTTTCCTGTAATTTTCGCCAACTGCTTCACAACATTGGCGACAAAGTTGACACGGTGGAGCCTCAGGATGGATCCATCCATCTCAATTTTCTTAATAGCATTTATGTTTTGACTTTTACATATGAATATTTCAATTTTTACAAAATTTTTAATTTTTAATTTTCTGGTTTTAATTATTACATTATATTTTTTAATTTGCACATTATATGTTTCAATGTTACATTATAAATTTCAATTTGCACAAATCTTCAACTATTACTACAAAATCTAACATACCAGCAAATGTTGGTGCAAGGATTGGCCAGCGAATGATAGCCAATTCAAAATTTTGGAGCCACACTTCTATGTGGGAGGCAGTCGAACCAATTGATGAAAAGGAACATAGCATTAATGATGTCAAATAATAATAATAACAACGTAAAATTTTATGGAAATTCGAATACAAATGTATACACAATGCATTTTATTTAGTCTATTTTTTTTTTTTTTCAAAAAGATATTTTGCTCTAATAAAAGGCATACCATAATCATAATATAATATGATTACGTTAATTTGTAGCATTATTTTAAATACAAATAATGATTACAATGAAAAGTTGCCCTAAAAGTTGAATTGCATTAAAATGTTTTAGCCTTTTTTATATTTTAGTCCAATATCATTACAATGGATAGGTGAATCAAAACGCACGGTGTTCATTAGCTCTTGTGTGATTGATAATTATGACCACAATGATCCTGAACAAATTTTATTTAGAATTTTGAAAATGTATTCCTTTTCTTTATAAATTTTTTATTTAATAAAAGAATTTTAACAAATTTTATGTAAAAGAATAATGATTTATTTTATTATTAATATGCAATAAAATAAATATATATTTTCTTTATTTAAATGTCTGTTATAAACAATTACAATAACAATGAATTGGATGTATTTCTATTTAAAAATTATGCTTTTTTTGAGAATTTTATTAAAATTTAGGAAAGGTTACATTTTTCTCCGATTTTCAGAAGAAATTTTAAATGATTATGAGAATTTTAGGACAAGCTTTTAGTAATTTTGAATCTTGTTTGGTAAAATATCGTTCATACCCCAATTTTAGATTTAATCTCTAATATTTATCGAGTTTTGGAATTAGCTTCTAATTCCTCTATCGGTACGAAAGTCGATATTAACTCTAACTGGAAAATGAGTAATTTTTTTATAACAACATCATCCTACACCTCAGATTGAAACTGGTATGATTGTCAAAATTTTTTTAATCTTTGATATTTCTTACTAATTTTTCTCTTTTTCTTTTCTTCTTTATCTACAATAATGATAATGCTTCTTAACTAGTTGTACCATTGCCCTCCGGTTGCTTACCATTTGTTATAACCATATTCTCTATAAAAGAACTCAAGTCAAGCATGCACCAAAGCAACTACGGGTTTTTAAGGTAGCAATGAAGAGATCAAGTGCCTGTTTAATTTTTTTTTTTTATTTGTTTTAAAAACATTTTATTATTAATTTTTTTTAATTTTTTATAATATTTAATTGTTATTAGAAAATAGTTTTTACATGATTTAAAAATTAAATTTATTCTTTGTCTAAGAAGCCAGAATTTTGAATTTTTGATAATAGAATTTTTTAAACTTTTTCAAAAAGTTAAATTGTTTAAAATGCCCTCATTTTATTTTAAAAATTTTATTTTTTTTTCTTTTTTAATGTACTTTTTTAAAATTTATTTATTAAAATAATTATACAATAAAATAGAAGAGGAATGCCCAGCCTCTACTTCTTAAGGAGGATGTTTAAACATAAGTCAAGAAATAGAAGAGGGATAACTAAAGAGTAATTAGTCTTTTGCATAAATAAATATTCATGATGTAATTATGGAAAAACTACAAATGTCATGTGACAAATATCAACATTTGTCAAATATTTTTCTTCGCCATGATCAAATCAAAGATTTTATTGACAATTTGTCACCTTTGATCGATTTAATTTGGTTCTTGATAAGTTGATTTCTGTGAGTTTGGTAGGTTCTGAGTTTCTGTGGGTCGTTTTGCATGTTTTCATGAGAGCCGGTGTCAAAAATAATATGAGGTGTTCTTTAGGGAAAAAAAAAAAAAAATTTCTTTGAGTTTCTTAATCATTGCTTACAAGAAAAACAACAAATTCTTTAAGTTTCTGAACAACTGCTTGCACAATTTTTAACAAATATATAATAAAGCAGATGTTTTTTTCTATATTTCCTGAACAATTCAAATGAAAATGAAAAAAAAAAATGATGAAAAGGAAATATAATTGAAAGATTTATTTAAAGGTAACCTTTTATTTTAGATTTAGAAAAATTATGTAAAATAGAATAAAAGAAATGAAAATACATAGAGATTAAATAACATATTGTTCTGTTCACAGTCACATCCTCCATGATTTTGAGTGGGGCCTACCTTCTAGAGGCCCAGGCTGGCTATAAAGTAAGCGGTAAAGAGGGAAGGCATGCTTCGCTAGCGACTAACCAGTGGGAGGTGCGCTAACCTATTTACAAAAAGTTCACCCGTTAAAAACAGAGCCAGCGTTATCCAAACAATGTCTTAGCCTTATCCCGGTTGCCCAGGACAGCAACGCCCGTCGACGCATTGCCAACGTGGACAGAGTACTACAAGTGGCGGTAGTTAGGATACATCAGCTCCGTAATTATTTTCATTTTTTATAAATAAATAAATAGTTTCTCATATTCTATCAAATAAGTCTTCAATCCTTTCAAATAGCTAAAATGCCCTTGTCAGGTTACGTAAGCAAAGGCTGTTTATTTTTCTGTATCTGTACTTAAGTATCTGAATTTGTCTATTTAAAATAATTGAAATTATTAATTTTTTTTAATTTAATGTATTTTTATATAAATTTTTACTTAATAAAAAAAGTAATTTCTCTATTTTTATTTGAATTTAAAATGACTAAAAATTTTTTTGGAACATATTTATAAAAATATCCTCAATTAATTTTTTATATACTTACTGATATAAAATCATAACACTTACATTTTTATGTTCAAAGCATAAATATTTTTTATTAAAAAATTTTGCAACTTAAATTTGATATGATAAAATAATATTATTATTTTATTTTGTTTAAATTTAAATTTATTGAGATATCTTAACATATATTTATTTTTATATAATATAAGTTATTATAATAAAATTTAAGATTTTATTATTTATTTAACATAAAATGTATAAGAATATAAAATTGAAAGAATTAATTTTTAGAATTTTTTATTTAAAAAAATAAAAAATTTAATACTTATTTCAAATTTCACAAAAAATAAACAATTAATTCAAATTAAGACATTTTAAATTTATTTTAAATTTATATTTTTTAGATATTTAATAAAAAATAAATGCTATTTGAATGTCAATCTATCATATTAAAATATAACGTAATAAGGTAATTTGATTATTAGGCAAAAGATATATACACCTTGTATAATAATATTATTTATCTCAAATTTTTAATCTCAAAATACATTCAAAATTAATTAATAAGTGAATTGATAAAATTAAATTGAATGATGAATTTTTATAATTTTTAAATTTATTTATTGTATTTTTTTTACTATTCAAAGAATACATAACATCTAATTTGAGATTTACTTTTGCAATGAAAAGTTTGGGATAAATAGCATTACTAAAATGCAAAGATTAATATAATATATATTTTAATCTTATTATTTTAAAAAATACTCGTAGTCGCTCTAAATTTATTAGTTTAATTTATAAATTTAAATAAAAATAAAAATAATTTGATATATTTAACTCTTAAAAGAATTAAAATTAAAAAAATAATTAAAATTATGAGAAATTAAAAAATTATTTAAATTGATAAATTTTTTAATTTATTAAAGTTTTTACGGATATCTTTAAAATTAATGAGATTAAAATATACATTTAGCTAAATTTTAGATACGTAAATGTCTTTTTTCTTGAATATTTTAATAGTAATGTTGGACTTATTTGATAAAAATGAACGAATTATGTTATTATTTGTGAAATACGAAATAATTTGAGATCTGGATGTTATTACTCCCTTGTAATCTACTTAATGTTTTCCACCTGTATGAAATTGACCGCAGCGGACTCCAAACGCGCTTTATATTACCAAACATTTCAATTCCGGGGAAAAAAAGCACTTTCCATTCCAAACACACACCATCTCGGTCCATTTCTTGTCGCTTTTACCTGTCTGGTTGGCAGTCTTTCGCGTTTCGGTTTATTATTACATACCCCCGAATTTCCCTCAACTGGCACACTCTTCACTACCCAAGGTAGTCTGCCCTTTTTTATTTCTCTTGTTTATTTATTCTACCTTTAATTTTTTTAAATTTCTTTTAAGAATTCGTAAGCTCGAGGTTTGCGACATCGGAGAATCTGAGCGCCGGTTTTGTTTAGATTTTTTTCTAATTTGTGTGTCTGTTTGCTTGCGTGGAAAACGAAGGAAAGGAAAAGAAAATGCGGTTGCTATTTTTGTCTTTTCTGTCTGCTTTAGATTTTTATATAGGATATGCTTTACTGAGTTGTGCTGTTTTTTCAAGGGAAAAAAACAGTCGACTGAGCTAAACAGCTGTATCAGGCCCCCTTGAGGGTCTTATTTTTTGTCCTTTTAAGTATTTTATGATAAAATAGTATATGGTTTTTTAATTAATCGACTGACATTTTCTGTACCCTCAAGAGGAACGGAAAACTCCGTGTTATTGTATGTGTTCTGTAAATGATGTTTGAACTTAAAAGATTGCAGCTTGTTCCTTGAATTTTGATGTTTTGTTTCTGGATTTCTTAATTCCATGCTTTACCTTCGTATAGATTGTTCTATTCGTAGCATAGCTTGTTCTATTGTCAAAAAAAAAAAAAAAAGAGAATTGTACGGGTTTCCCTTTTTTATTTCGTTCTTTTTGTTCTCTCTCTTATAGTTTTGTGTAATGAGGTTCATTTCACTATGCTTTAGTCAAGTAACAAGTGGAAAACTTGATATTTTGCTAATCACGTGGATTTAAAAGATATCTGGACTCAAAACGAGTTACTTAAACATCATAAATGAAACGGTAATGTGAGAATGGAATTATGGATTGAAAGATGTTCGGTATAATTTGATTATAACTTCACCTAATGCCATTTGAACCTAGTTGTTGTATCCTTGTGAAAGAAGTTTGCACGTGCCCTCTAGTTCTAAAATGCTCGCAAATTTTCCATTTTTCCTCTGTAAAATAGTTTATGGGTTATGTACATTTTTGTTATTCTTGGTTCTGGGATTTTTGATGTTTTGATGATCAAGGGATTCTGTATTTTTTGTCTGGCTGTGATGACTAACAACAATAATTTACCAAATTTCCTCTTCATTCTTTGGCAGGAAGCATGACCAAGTTGGTACATTACTGGAAATGCGAGTTCAAGTTACAAGCATAGCATGAAATGGATAAAGGACCTATTTTGCTTGAAAACTTTTCCAATATGAAAAGCCAGAGGGTGAGAACTTTTTTTCCTTGGCAATTGTTTTCTGCTATGATACTATCATTTCCTCATATGCTTGGATTTTCATTATGCATTGTGACAACTTTCTTTGCGCATTTGTCTATCTGGAAATGCAACGTTGTTGGAAAGTTTTTCTTTTGTTAATTTCTTTTCAATGTTTTTGACAATTTGGAGTATCATAAAATCATAAGATGTGAATGACATGTCACCATTAGAAAAACTGAACCACCCATTAGATGAAGTCATTTGACAATCCCTTATTATGCCCTTTTAATTAAATGTTCAGATATGTGAGAAAATTATTTTGTAAAAATATCTTTTAATCCTTATTTCATCTCTTTAATGGACATGCCAGTATCAATCTATTATTTCATTAGGTGATTTTTTCCTCTTGGCCTTTTATAAATTACAACTAAAAATTTTGAAAATTTAGATTAAATAGAGAGATGAGGAACCCAACTTCTTTTGAAATTGTTGACCATAAGTGATCTTTGTACCTGAATTAAAGTAGCAGCATTAATAAAATTAAAATATCAATTTCATTGTGAGAGATTTCTAGTTTATCACAAAAGTTAGAAAATGTAGTTTTTTATCTCAAAAATTAAAAAATGTAGTTTATTGTCTTATCTTTCTCCTTTTCATTATGTTCTCTCTGAGGGAATTGGTGGAATTTGGATGAATTGTGCATAACTTTCTGAAGTAGTGCTCTAGTTAAAGGTTGGCTAGGAATAAAATCTCTCCATATGTCCTGGATATGCACCATTTGTCCCGGATATGCACCATTTTCTTGAGGCACAAAGAACAAACTTTTCCTTAACTTGACATTCTGTGTCCTTGGGATCAGGGTTTAGTTGCCTAAAGATATATTTAGGCATTTCTTGCATAATTCAAACATGATACATTGAGAATCTTAAATACATGCTCACATTAACTTACGGTCATATGCTCCATCCGGCATTCTATTTGTACTTTGAACACTTATGTTGTCTTTAATTCCCATAAAAGTCCTTGAATTTTTCATCATGCATGTCATTTGGACACTTTGTTTATTTCTGTAATAGTATATTTTCCCTTCTTTGTCTGCCCGTTTCTGGATTGAAAATTTTGATATATGGTTTATTTTCTTTTTGTTTGTCGAGCAGAATGGTTTTAATGATATGATGCTATTCATTTTCCATGTTTTCTCCAGGGAAACTGTGTGATTTTATTAAATGTATGTTGATGCTTTTCCCTAGTATTTTGTAGGGGCGTTAGGCATGCTGATTCACCACTAATTAAAATCTCATGCTATGAGCTATGCTCCATTTTTCTGTAGGGGTTTTTAAGTTTGTCATTAAATTTTCTTCGTATTGTGAAATGTTCCTTTAAGTAAATATGATTGTTTTAATTGTGTATGTATAAGTTAGTCTAGCAATTTTTCATTTGCATGCCAATTTGCTTTTGATACACTTTCATTTTTTTTCTTTTCTTTTTGATTTGTCTTAGGTAAAGAGGGATGAAACCTTTGTTCCTCCATTAGAAGATGAAGTAGCTGAAGTTGCACATATGCTTGCTGAACCAAAAAGTGATCATGCTTCAGTTGATGGTGTTTTATGCTTCAACAAGGAAAATTCGTGGAAAAGCTCAGGAATGGAGGATTTTTCATGTGGACTCGAGTTTGGCTTTAGAGCAAGCTATGGTAATACTTCGATGATTTTCTGGCTATCCCTTTAGTTGGTGCTATGTTTGAAAATTTCTGTGATTAGACCGCACAGTTTCTTACTATCACTTTTCCTGCGAACATTACCTCGGTTTCTATATTAGTTGATTGTTGACTCCTTGTTTCCTTGCGAATCAAATCAATTACTATGTCATTATTGGAACAATTATTAGATGGTCTTACCAGGATTCTTTGCATTAGCTAGACTATAATATATATAGTTTCGGTAACATGCACAGGCTGACACACACATGATGGTCATGGATTACAAACATCCCCTGTTTTTGGAAAACAGGGTTATGGCAGATGAGATCCTCTGATTTCTATTATAAGAGGCTCATGCATGCAATGCAAACTCAGCATTTTAGGGTAATTTAATTTTGTTCTTAGTGTGGAAGAGAGAGGCAAGCTTTGGGGAGTTTTGGCACTAAGTAAAATTTTGGCGGAAAAACATGCCTTTGTATGCTGAACCCTGCTTCCACAATGGAATATAGTTTTCCTGATAGTACCCAGCACAATATAAGTATTTTATGGAATTCAAGGTATCTTGTAGAGGGAGGAAGGATGATCACTCAATTATCTCGTTATTGGTTACTATGGGGATGTGACATTATTTAAGCATTCAGTGTTTGAAATTACTATGCTATGGGTTTTTGACTAATGTGGTCAAGGATTTTACTACAAGCTATAGACATCCCTTGGATGGTTGACAAATTTCAGAAATTTTAGTTCAAGTTGGATCTTTGTATATGTGGGCAGCCACATCAGAGTTGAGTGAGTATTCAGACATGTGACTCATACATGTAGTGGACTCCTATACTTAAATTGATGTGATATATAGTGGATGAGGTGATACAGAAAACTAGACATTGAATTTTAATGTTGAAAATGATGTGACTCTGAGGTCTGTTGTTCTTTGTTGTCTAAATGTTTTTCTAATCTCTAACTACTGGTTTATGTTTGTGATAAGGTGGACCGGATTCTTATAATACTCAAGAAGGAGATGATTTAAAGCTTGAAGTATGTATCTTCCCTTATAGATTCTTATGTTTCAGTTTATATTCTGTCCATTCCCATGAAAGAAAACCACTATTCTCTACAGTTTTCTCTTTGCAGTTCTATTCTTGCTTGCTGCTTGAATTAAGCTTTAATCCTGCTGACTATGAGCGCTTTCTTTTCTGCATCAGTTATTTGATCTTTTATATCTTACATTTGGTCTTTTAAATGTTTATATGGTTATTATCTGATCCAATGATGATCTACTAGGTTCTTGATGGATTGTTGGATGATGTTGATGAAGTGGATGATTTTTATGCAGCAACCGATCTCTTCACCGCATGTGAAGATTTTCTTTTGGGTGATCCTCTTATTTGTCTGACATGGCTATAGATATGATGCTTAAAAAGAATACACCCAATACTAATCTCCCAATCTCTCTCTCTCTCTCTCTCTCTCACTACAGATCTTGAATATGCTGAGAAAGTAACCACATTGGATTGTGTTCCTGCTGAAGGATCACATTTAGTTAACTCAAGTTCGGAAAGTCATTCTCCCGGTTTAAGTGGAAGTAATGTTGCTGGTGGGATATCGGATTCATCAACTGCTCCAGAATCTGAATGCAAGGATGATTTACCTGACAAGACGGTCACTTGTGAATTACATAGCACCTTTAAAAGCAAATGCCAGTGTCGAATACCTGCTGAGGGGAAAAGTCCTAATTCAGATGATGTGAATAACTTTGATGAGTTGCATGATGATGACAATGTTTTATTAAGTAGCATATTGTCTAAGTGTAAGAAGAGGGTGAAGAGCTCAGTAATGGGAGCCAAGGTTAAGAGATTACGTAAACCTACCCAAAGGTATGTTGAGGAATCTTCAGATCTGAAGTCAGTATATTTACTAAGAGGACAAAATGTTTCTCATGCCACATTGAAGGATAAACATCAGAGGGTCAAATCACATGACAGATCTTTTGATGAAAGTAATCAAGCACCGTCTGAATCATGGTTCCGAGGAAGACGTCTAAAGAAATGTTCATCTATGTTGGTAAAGTTCTTATCTACTTGATACCATTGTAATTTTCCTCTGAATACGAGGATTTTGAAATAGCGTTTTGATTTTTCTCTGATTTCAATGATGGTTGTTTCCATCGAGCATGTATGTTTCAAAAGTTTAATTTAGTGGATATGTTTCTTTTAATCTGTTCACCAATCAATACCCCCCTCCTCTTTTTTCTTTCCTATTTCTGTTAATTTGGCAATGAACACAAAATAGAGAATTGAAAAGAAATAGTAAGACTGACTACTCCTATTTGTAGTAGTAGACTTCTGTGATGAGCCTCCTACTTTACCAGTACGTTGGCAGGGTTATCAGTGCTCTCTGTTGCTTCTATCGAATTTGTCTTCCTCTTCTGGCATCTTATCCTCTGCATTGTTTCCCAAATACTAAGATGAAATTTGTTTGTGGCATTGACAGATCTATCTGTTATTTTTCATGAAAATTGCATGTGTCTGAATTTATGATAAGGAAAAGACAATAAAATGAAAGAATTAAGTAAATGATCTACGATCATTGAAGGAACAAAGGCAAAATTTAGGAATTAGTGAATGATACATGATCAGTGAAGGAACAAAGATATTTTTCCTTCATTTTTACTTCCAAGAATGACTTAAATTTTTTTCCACTTCTTTTTCCCGCTTTGGAAAGTATTGTTTATTTTGCAGCCATGAAATTTGACCGAAAAGCATATATGATGCCTCAAATATTTGAATAATCTTTTTTGTTTTGGCTCTTTTCCCGTGCAGGATTTCAAATCTACTGATGAGATTTTTTCTTCTGATTCTGACGATGACCGTGTGAGAAAGAGGAAGTCTAAAGTGGATGTTGATCGAAGGAAGCATCAAAGGATGTGGACTCTATCTGAGGTGATGAAGCTGATTGATGGTATATCTCAATTTGGAGTTGGAAAATGGACCGACATAAAGAGGCTTCTGTTCTCATCTTCTGCTCATCGCACGCCTATAGATCTGAGGGTACTTTATAATTTGCTTACTCCACTTGAATAGTTCTGGTTTTCAAGGTTAAATGTTGTTTAGTAATGGTGAACTCTGCAGGACAAATGGCGTAATCTTCTAAGAGCTAGTGGCGTACAGAAGAAAAACAAGGGAAAGGCGAGATACTTAAGTTTCTTTTATTGTGAACTTTGATTTTGACTTTTGATGAATGAATTAATTAACTTGTTCAAGATATTCTTTCTGATAATTTTCGTTTAAATATTTTTGTTTTCCTGTTTTGCAAATGCTGGTGGCGTCTATACTTGCATTTCCATGAAGGTGGAAAATTCGTTTTAAATTCAGTATGTAATTGGCATGAACTAGTTTGACTAGTGTGCTATCCTGTGCTGTATAGTAGAAAACTAGGCAATTGAAGTATTCATCCATCTGCTATGCTCCTAAGATTCAGGGGTTACATGAGTTTGACTCTTAACATTCATCTTTAGTTAACATGTTGTACTTTGTTTGCTTTGCCTTTAATAAACCCTAGCTCAAATTAATACTGAGAAAAACTTAACAATTATAACAACACAAAAGTTTAAACGAGTTTGACTCTTAACATGCGTCTTTAGCTAACATGTTGTACTTTGTTGTCATTGCCTTTACGATCAATTCTATTGACTTGTATTACATAGAACTGATTTTTAACTTAAATATCATATTTAAGATGCTAAATTATCAAGAATTTGTTTGTTGCATGTATGAGCTCCTGTTAATGTTGTGTGCACTAACCCAACTATGAACCTTCTGCTTGTTCAAGTGTGTACCATCATCAGTAGGAAATTGTAACCACACGACAATCAAATTACACGATACTGTTTATTTCTGAATTAGTGTATTTGTTTACATATTTGGTGTTAGTTTTTATGAGATACCATACATTGGAGCTTGGTTGATAATAATGAAGTTAAAATGGCTAAAACAGGTTGATCAAAAGCATGCCATGCGCACCTTACCAAAGCCTTTGTTATGCCGAATTCATGAACTAGCGATTATTCATCCATATCCGAGGGTGCCCAACTTAAAGATTCCATGCAATGGCAATGTTGTCTCATCAAAACAATCTCCTGGAGCTGAAGGCGAACCATTTATCTCCAATGGACGAGATGTACGTAGAAAGAAACATACTTGAAAACCAATTCATATCCGTTGCAGTAAATCAGAGTCAGTATCTTACTACATTAAGTTGTAAAGAGGGTTGTCTTTTTGTTAATCTATCTGCGCATACATATGTTCTAGGGCCTGCTCTTAGAAACTTCTGGTTTATAGAATCTGGTGAATGATGCTCAAAACTGGGTTCAAATTTTCAATTGACAATTGTAAAGCCGAAGTATATATGGCCCAATGATGTTTAAAGAGCAGTTTCTCTTTTACATGATTGCCTATTTTCTTTTAGCCATCCTTGCTTTTGATGACTTTATTTTTTTTACTTATTCCTTTTTATTGCTTTTGATGCCCTGAGAAGCCTAGTTGATTGCAATAATATTCTGTTGCATTCCTTGTGAAAAGTGGGTTTAGTATCAAATACCATCCAATGGATAAGCTAGTTCACAGGGATTTGGGTTTTTGAATTGTTTCTAAGGATTGTTGTTGGGGTGATACTGTTGTGTTTAGAAAGCAAGGTAACACAAATTTTTAATAAAATCGGTATATTTTTATATTTGTATTTGATATTTAGTTTTTAACTTGTAAATTATAAGTCACCACACTACAATATAAAACGGATTTTGAGATTATGTTGGCAAAGTTTCTGATTCGAAAATGTTGAACTTGTGTAGGAAACGTTCTTTTGTTATAGATTTTATATCTATTCGAGACAGAACAATCTTTTGTTTCATGTATAGGGCAAATATAATGTCGACAGCCGCAATAGAATCATACTATTGATTTGTGCGTGCATCATAACATGTACAATAACACAACAAACTTACAGCAAAAGTACAAGAGCCTGACACAGTAAGAAGGTACTGTAGCCTAAAGATCATGTAACCAAATATATACGATATCCAGTATTCGCAGAATGCAGCTGCTTATGATAATTATATCACAAAACTCCCAAGCATATTGGATGCACGTATAACCCTTAAAAGTATACATACATACATACTTACATTTATATATATATATATATATGAGAACGAAATTCAAACCTGAAATTTTTAGGTTAAAGTAGTGAAAGATGCGATTATAGATGACTGCGTATATAACCACTCGTACTTAATTACAATAGTTATACTGAATAATTACCGATTTCCATCGTCACTGCTATCACCAGTATCACCTGAGTCGTAGTTTTGTCTTGGTATGTTATGGTGGTGGTTGATGCTTTTTCCTGGGTATTTAACTGATGATGATCTGCCGATCTTCTCAATATTAGCTTCAACAGATTTTCCTTTCTCAACATGGTGTCTCTGCTCTTGCCCATATATTCCACCAAGAACTTTTCTCTTTTTGAGACTTCAAAGCAAGAAGAAACCATTGTCATCACAACCAAAAACAATACCAAAAGCTTCATTTTTACACGGAATGTGCAGTTCATGCTTGCTAGTTGCTAAATGATCTTATTTACAGAAACCCATCAAATTTTCAGATTATATAGGGCTGCGGAGAGTGACAATTAGAATTTATTAAGAATTAATGATTTATTTATGGGCTCTCCACCTAACGATGATGGACAAGATTGAGTGGGTTTCATACGGTTTCAACTTATTATACTTACTTTAATGATGATATGAAACAAAATCTTTCTCTGGGTTAGCAGCCTTAATAGGGAAGCTAGCTTCACCTTCTTAGTGGAAATTAAATTAAATTAGTAAATAAATAAAAGTCAATCAATCATAATGGTCTGTTTTCTCCTACTGGTTAGCTTTTCTTTCATATCAAATACTAAAAAATTCATTCAACTATTAAAAGATGTTTGCGACCACTTGTTATGTAGTGTATACGATTTATATAATACATCTTAATTTTAATATTTAATATATTATCAATATATCATTATATGTTGTTAATCAATTTATTATTGTAACCAGCATGTTCATTCAAATATGTTATTGTAGCAAATCTCAGTAACAATGCGCCTGAGTGTTGCTGCTACCACTAAAAAATTTATGCTTATAAACCGTTCAATCCACCAACTTTCATTAAGAGTTTGACCACTGAAAATTGTTGCAATGAAGTGTTTGATACGTGCATACTGCTAAAATACAAATTTTTTATTTATAAATTAATATAGCAATATTATATAATTATCATATATTTTATATTTTTATTTAAGTAAGTAAAAATTCGTAAAAATAAAAAAATTTATATTCTTATACTAGAAGTTTCGAGAATGCCAAATAAATTAGTGTCAAGAAGTTTCAAATTAATTTCATTTGGCGAGCTGGTTTTAAGCGGGCAAATCCATTGATAACATATGCCCCCCCCAACTTGAATATCATAATCCACTAAGAATAATTGTGAGTTAAATTAAATATCATAATCCACTACGAATAGTGATAACCCTTTCGAAGTCCCAACTTTCCTACAAAAATCTTTAATTAACCCATCAATACAACTTAAACAAACCGGATGATGGGTACAGAGCTGGATAGCATTCATGAAATGAACAAAACAGTACCGATGATAAAGTTACTACTGTACAATAATCTGCACAATATTTATAAAATTTAGGTTTTGATGATTTGGTATGATAATTTAGTGACTTTTAAACTATAATTATTATGTGATAAAAATTTAGGTTTTAAATATTGATATAAAAATATATAAATTTTGTTAAAATTTAATATTATTAAATAGTTTGATTTTGCAACGGTATCAACAGCTGTTGTCCCTTTGTTTGATTATGTCAGGCCTAGCATACTAAGATCTTAGGAGTATTAAAATTTAAGCTACGTAATACTTCATATTTTTATGGTAATGCCATTGCAAATCTGCAACTGCAACTGAAGTAGTCACCTTTTATTTTTTTCTCCAACAACAATTTACTAGGGTTCGGGACAAATGAGAATTTTACTTGATATCAAATTATAGCTTTTGTTTGTTTGCCGTCTAAATTATTATTTTATTAACAGCTAAGGGTAAAGGGTATTTTTCATATTTAACAAAATATATTTGTAAATACGATCTTTTCAGGGAAAGTATCACCACCCTTTAAAAAAGAGTCGAGCCTTGCCCAGATCCACACACAAGCCCAGTCTGTCAACAAATGAAGTCTTGTGCTATCCTCTAGTAGAAAAAAGAAAATGATAAAAAAAGGTCACTCCTCCCCATATAAAAGTTACAAAACCTTGACATCTTAAAGCAATTAATTTTTATTTAAAATTTTATTATTTATTTTAAAAAATATAAATTGTATAATTAGTGCACCTATACCTATAAATAATTGTTTGTATAAAATAATATTAATCGGTTGTTATGAAAATAATAGATTAGACAGGAATATCCACCACATCCATATAAAATTGCTCATTTGCACTAGCTACTAAATGTCTCTCTCTCTCTCTGTTTTTATGATTCCTTATGTTGTCATTATTGATTGTATTCCTATGAAAGGAAGTATTATTTAGAGTTGGCTAACGCGTGGTGTTGATTGAATTATTTCATATCATGCTTAATATTTGAAAACTGAGTTAGATACAATTGGCAAGCCTATTAAATATGTCATACCATATCTACCTTATTGTTCTGTGCTCGATTTTGGACTTCTTTTAAATATTTTAAAAATATGTTAAACAAAATTTAATTAATTGAAATTATTCAAGTTGTTAAATTTGATTTTTATGTTTATGGTAATTTTTAATTTTTATGTGTATGGTAATTTTTAATTTTAAAACTATATTAAATATATATTTTTTTATATTTCACACACTTCAAATCTTACTTCACATCTCATGCACATATCTTCAAATATAAATACGAGTGAGCGTCATAAAAAAATTATGTAACTTCATTATATTATTGCAAATCATTCAGTGGAGCCTCTGGAGATTTTAAATATTTTACTCAATTATTTGTGCTTTCGTTTTAGAAATGTAATCCCATTTTAAGTTTATGTGAATTTTCTTATCCATTTTGTATTGTATAGACTCAACTCATTCGCTCCTCTAGTAACTTAGTATGTCATTTTACAATTGAAAGATAAATGATAGAAGATGAATTCTTTGGTCCATTATATTTATAATTTCACTACTTTAATTACCTTTCTTTTAAAACATTAAATAGTTTAGATTTCAGAAAGTTCACAAGAAAAAAAATAAATCTAATATATATCTTTAAACCCCAAAATAATATAAACAAAAAATTAGAAAAAAAAAAAAAAGAAAAAGAGAAGAAAAAGAAAGAGAAGACTCTATAGGTAAGAGGAATTATATATATATAAAATAAAGCTTTTAAGAGTCAATAGAAAAGAAGAAATATGAAAAGTATTGCTTCCAAAAGAGGAAGCATGGGAAGGAATTAATGAGAGGTAACGACACCCATGGGGGAGTTAGTTAGAAACAATAATTAAATAAAAAACAAAAATTAATAAAAGAAAATTTGAAATTGTCTCAGCAAGCAACGCATGCAGCTTGACAGCTAATGAGAACTGAAGATTACATGTGCTTGAAGGGTCCGGGGCCTCAAAGAAAGATAGAAGAAAGTCCAATTCAAATCATTGGAGTTGAAGCTGGAGAGCAGCACACGGTGGCCGGTGGGAATGAGCTCCATCACCACTCAGGAACACATGAATAAATGAAACAGGACTAGCTTCAACAACCGAGCTGTTTGATAAATTTGCTCTCTCTGTCAATTCCATTACAGTCAACACGGTCTCTCAAGCTTAATTAGCAGTAAGGCCCAGGTCTGAGTAGGGCTTTTTATTGTGGCCATGTGCACCCCACGTAGTCCGTTCTAAGAAACTCATCCTCACCAATCCTACCCTACATCATCATT
>JAWDEX010000005.1:5343318-5372296 GCA_035221805.1 Trichilia hirta | reverse complement strand
TGTGACAAATCATTAACTGTGAATATTTACCCATATGATTTGTCATGTTTGGTCATGTTTGGTATCACATTCTCAAATAAAATACCCATATTTATACTATTATGACATGAGATTCGTCACTCATATATTAGCATCGAATACTAATCAATGGCAGTAACAAAACATGCTGATTATATAATGTCATTATTTCTAATAACATTATCTAGATCAAGAATGAATTCGGATATATTTAAATAATAGATTATGTACTCATATATATAACTCTTTGTATATAAATTTTGACACATAATACATCACAAGAACATATCTTGTATTAATAAAAAAACAAAATAAATAGCAACTAAGTAAAGTGCAAGATATAAAAAGAAATGTCATTTTATTCATCGTAAATATTTTTACAACAAATTACAAAAAATTATATATATAATAAAATAATGGCCCTGAACCTTGTGACATAAATAGTTTTAGGGCATATCTCCAACAATGTCCTCTAAGGTGGTTATTCTTTCCCACGACTCTTCATTAAGGGTGAGACATAACATCTAAGCTCGAGCTTACTCAAATCTGTTTGGAATTTTTTCCCCAGCAACCAGTTTTTATTCTCCGCCAATAAAAAATTATATATCCTTTCAGTTTTTGTTACAGAAAGAATTATTTTTCACTGAACTAAGAGTCCCAAGTTTAGTTTGCATGTAATACCAACTATGACTTAACCAAGGATTCTTTCTCAAAGTGTATATATAGGTCACCTCGAGAATAAGAGGCGGCTTGTTAAAATATTCTTACCACAGTATGTACAACTCAACCAAAATCTTTCAACTATCAAGAGTTACTGATACAATGGAATCTGAAAATATATCAGTAATATTGCAAAAAATGATTGGAATGGCAATCTCACCCTAATAAAAATAGTTCCTTGTTAAAAGCGATCTCTCCTGAAGAAAGTGGCTCGGTAATTCACCATCTATTGGTGCCCTTATTGACACTAGTCTGTCCACCCTATTAGCTTCTTGATAAGTCATGATATCATAGGTGCTATCGATTAAGGGGAATAAATCTATCTCGTACTCAATCCTAATTCTTGAAGGGGGTACAGAGACTATTGTAAATTAGAGCTAGGTTGTTGGTCAACAGCTGCAATATCCCAAGACGATTGACCTCTAGATATTATCTTAACACTCTCGTTGCTACTATTAGAACTCATTTCTTACAAACAAGTAATACTAAGTCAGTTCATTAAAGTCAAAACTTGCAAGACAATTCCTGAGACAATCATATAATGTTGTCTCAAAAAAAGCCGTGGGTAACCTTAAAATCTCTCAGTCTAATCCTAAGCTTCTCAGCCCCTACACTATGATTTTGTTCCTGGCCACTGAGCTATTAGGGTACTTTTGTCCTAAAAGGATTAATCTTTCCCTTTGACACCAATCTGTCACAACCAACAAAGACAAGAAGTAAAACAAAATAATAATAAAAGGAGAGAAGTAAGCAAAAACTAACCATATAAAGTCTCTGAAAAAAGATAAGAATACAAAAATATTAAAGATTAAATAAATAAGTAGGCTCAGGAAATATTTTAATGCAAAGAGTGTTGTTATACAAAAATAAGATTCGAGTGAAAAACCTATGGGTATTTATAACCAATTCAAGGACAGCAAAACAATGCGATGAATTCTGAAAATTGTGATCCAAAGGTTCAAATTGCACCGCATCAATAAGAAATGATGAGATACTCTAAAATAATATGTAGACATAAATAGGACTATTTTTATTATTACACGTGACGACGTTACGAAAAATCAAAAGATACCAACGAACAATTACGACTTTTCAAAAATGACAACCAGTGAATTAACGCAACTAAAATAAATGCATCCATTGTTTGTTCAAATTTTTCACAGGTAATTTGAAATATTCTAAGGGCAAAAGTTTGTATCAAAAATAAAAAAGCAAAAGACAAAATTTTACTATTCTTCTATGAAAGCAGAAATTTGAGAAGCTCATGTTGCTGGTTTTTTCTGATACTGCCCTTCCGTCTCGATACATAGAGAGGCTAGGCTATAATTTGCTGATTGATCAAACTCTAGCGACCCAAGATCGCAAGTCTACTCCCCAGCTCAAGCCTAAAAAATTCTGAGCAGACCCTAGCTTTCCACTATTAAAAACGAGAGGATCGATAAGGCGAGCAATATCAACTTTTCAAAATCTGATAAAATGTCTCGTTACATTAAAGGTTTAGTACGCCATATCAATTATATGACAAGTATTTATTGGGCTACCTTATACTAACAGGTTACACTTATGAAATAACCTATTGGCTGTTAGAATATGTTACCTATTGTCAAATTAGACTCCCGTTTTTTGATGATCACACTCACTAAGATCACTATAAATACGACATTCATAACTCAAAAAAAGAACTTTTCAACCTTTTCAGAGTTGGAGGAATTTTCTTTAAATTCTCTGAGAAATACTCAACTCAATCCTTCACGTCGGTATTATATAATCAAACATTCTACTTACTTTACTTCTACTTTATTATATCCTCTTTACCATCTTGACTTTATACTTCACTTTAATATCGAAATTTATAGATCGAAAAATCGATTTTACTCTTAACTTTTTCTGTTTAAATTTTAAGTATCGTTACACGTTAACAAAAAATTTTTTAACCTGAGCCGAATAATCAAATTCCAATAAATTGTTAAAAAACAAAGTCTATGTTATGTACTAAATTTTCTTTCTCAAAAAAATTTAAGTGTCAACAATAATAAATAAAAAAATTGCAAAAATAATAAGAAGATATATAAGTAGAGCAGTTTTCGTATATATACAGGGTTATAATCAGTATTTTCAAATTGCGATTGCAAAAGCAAAGAAAATATAGTTTCAAAATTTATGACAAAAAAAAAAGAATTGTGAAGATCGCAAAGTGTTTTAGGATTTGGTAATAATAGAAAATGCGAATTATTATCGAATCCTGAAACACTTTGCTATCTTGCAATTCGCATTTTCTGTTCTAGATAAAACTGTATTACCACCGAATCCTGTGCTTGTTTGCATTGCTCATCTGTACCAACAAACACAACTGGATGCATGAAGAAATATATTCCACACAATGAGTTTAACCCACATGATTTATGTTGACTTCCCAAAAATATCTAACAATCCATTGAATTCCATAGAATCTGAAACACAAGACTTTCTGAGCACTGTAATATTTATACAAGTTGTTTATACTAGCACTTAAAACATATAGATAGTAAGCTCATAAAAATGTTTTCTGAAACAATATAGATAGTAAGCTCCTAAGAATGTCATCTAAAACAAAAGAGCTACAACATTGCGCCCTACTTGGCAGCTCGGCACATCGTTCCCAGTCTCTTGTGACAATCCTGGACAAATTTATGCAAACTACAAATGCAAAATACACAAGTCGTCTTATTCAAAATCTCTCTTAAGGAGAAGAAAATACAAATCAAACTACCAGGGTTACAGCAAAATGAATATATAATCCATCACATAAGCTAATTCCCCATTAGGTCTCTGACGTCAATGAGCAAAAGTCTAGAAATTCAGCCATATGCAGTTCAAGGCAATCTTTCACTGTTATTTGGAAGAATATACATAGAGAAAAGTATGTAATAAAGAATATCAGTGTCATTTTCACACAAACTTCGTCAAATCATGATAAGAGAACAAATATTTGGCCAGTACTGATCAGGAAGAGGAACTACTAAACGAATTGATGAAATAGTTGGTAAGTACCGGTTGCCTAATGATAGATACGACTCTGACTATAATGTCAAAAGCACCTTTTCTGAGGATTTCATTCAGCAACTAAGAGTATACCTGCTTCGTTCTTAAAATCCAAACCCTGATGAAAAAGGGCACAGAATCAGTCACGAGATGGTTAATCATACTAAAAGACTGCCAATAATCCGATTTTGTTAAGTCCCCAAACAGGCAGACAAAAGGTCAAGAGTAAGCCACAGAGCATACAGTGGACACCAACAAATGCAACTACCTAGAAGAGAATTTTCCCGACTGATGACACTCACAATGAGCTGTAATAAACAAGAGAATATGATTTAAGGGGCCTTCCTTTGATCACCAATAATTATTCTTCAGTGCTGTCCCAAGATACCAATTCCATTACTAAGGCAGTCTCCATAACTTAAGATGGGTGTGATCATGACTACTAATATCTGATGAAAGATTCAAGAAGCTTGGCTATGTAAAACTAGAAGATGTTTAAACATAAACTTCAGAATAAGCTCGTCCTTAATTGCTAAAACTCAACTCAATACATCAGAAACAGAGACTATAAAGTAGCCAATGTTTCAAGGTATTACATACTTTTACCACAGTATAACTGCTCATCAGTTGAACTCCTGCTAGAAAGGTTGGATCAGACTCATTACAGAAGTCATACCCTAGCAGACAAAACATAAAAGGGGAAGGGTAGAAGCACTAACCAAAGATAAATGAAGCTCCAGACCCATAGGATACAATAACCATGCTATCTGTAAGCTCAGATGCTGAAATACAAAGTAGCAATAGTATACTGAAGCCTTAAATTAGCTAAACCAGAGGTAAGAAAATTTCTCTTAATATAGTCTTGCATTCTGTTGTTCATCAGTTAGCTGACTAGAAACAAGGGAGATCTCAGCACTCAATGATGTTGCAATACTATACCTGTTTACAGAGTGTGTTCTCGGTGTACTGCCTGGTGCGCCACCACCATTACAGTCAATCTGTCCTCCAAAAATTAGAGACATGAGGGCCTTGATGCCAATTTCGCAAATCATCTTTTCATATACCATTGCAGCTCAAGTTGTTTATTTCTTTCATCTTACCAACAATTTGAAGTGAGTATTACTGAAACTGATACTCAACATCTTCAACTGCCTGTATTATTTCACCTAATCTCACACCACCTTTCTTCTTTTTCTGCCTATGAACATAAAAAGATGTGAAATAACAAAAGAAAGTTACTTCAGATTGAACTCAACACCAAAACCCTTAGACAAATACCAAAGAAGAGGATATTAATGATAACCCCTCGAGAACACCTTATAAAACTAAATGCGTGCATAACCACCCAGTCTCCCATTTGTCAAAGCAATCTCATAAATATCCTACGATGTGATCTCCACAATGTATATCCTTTCCAAAATTCGCCAAACTATCATGGCATATTGGCTAACTTACTAAGCTTCCTGGCCCAGATTCTTATTCTATTTCAAGCTCCAGAAGTTGTGATTGACTCCGTTCTAAAATCTTCTTGTTGTTGATTTCCCACTTACAAACTTCATTCACCTCCAAAGAAAACATATCAAACATAATGCCTCATAAAGAACATCAAAGACACGCTTGAAAAAGCTAGTATACCATACAAGCATATACAAGAGGATGAAATCTAGGAGAAACATATTTTTTGACATTTATATAAAAAAATTTAATTGCAGAATAGTCAGCAATGTCATATTATAACTCTACCAAAACTTTCTCATTGATGTATTTCGGTCATTTTCTGATAGACCAAATTTAAAATTTTGCAAAGATTGAAAAAAAAAAAAAAAGACCAGAAGTGAGAAAAAGTAATACCGAAAGCAAGAAAGCAAGGAAAATTGATACCATTTTCAATTATATCATCCTCCAGGAACAGGTATTGCAATACATCCAAGTACAATAATTGCAACAAAATATACACATGAAGCTTTCTCAAGGAAATATACACAAAGTAGTATACAGTCTCATCATAGAGTACATACAAAACATCCTGGGAGACTTGCAAAAGTAGCAGCGCCGAATCACAGGAGCTGGAAAACAGCAACACAAAAAGACTGAATAGATTACCGCTACTTTTAGTGTTACATCTGAAGCCCACAACTGCATGCAAAATTGTCACACCATCATCAAAGCCTATCATCTATTTCTCTCAACCAAGCCTTCCAAATCTCTGCGTCCGAATCTTCTTCCCTCCAGACTAGCCTCACTGCACCTTGCAACTAAGAAAAATATCAGCCAGGCAACCATAAAGTAAACCTCTGCCGCTGACTGTAATATTGCAGCAAAAGATTTCCCAACCATGTGAGCCAAAGCCCATCTCGTAAATGACCCACAAATTATAGCCTCCAAACATTTAATTTGTACAGCCTGATTCATCATTGTCATCATCAAATAACAACCTTCTTTAATTATCTCTCTCCCTGTTTTCCTTGAATCAACAATTGCAATCCAAGCATCAACAGAAAAAATAAATGCCATTGAAGTGTCCAACAAAGCCCATGTAAACAAAAAACCCGAAACCTCCTTCTCAAAGCCCCGAATCCATGGCAACATAATCGAAAATGGCATCAATTTTAACCTCACAAAGAGCTTAAAAAATAAGAACTGATCCTCTATATCACCAAAAAACCACAAACCTAGAAGCTGAGTCAATGCATCTCTGACTGCCCATCTCATTAAAATATAGCCAGTAAGTCTTTTTAACCCCAATCTTGATCCGTCCCACACAAGGCCAACTAATGAACTAAACCTCCCAATCAAGTCATTACAAACAGTCATGAATACAATCCCTAGAACCCCTGAATAAATTGCAGTAAACCCAAGAATTACCCAACCATAAGCCGCAGATAGAAAACTCACAAGAAAAAACAATGTTACCGCATCGCGGCCCCCCGGCTCTAATCCTTTTATAAACAGTTGTAGATCTGCAAAGGTCTCCACCTCATAAGCCTCTTTAACCCTTCCTTGTTCATCATCACCATCTAATTCTCCTCCATCAGAAGATTTATCTAAACTATGAGTCGTTTTGAATGCAAAACCTGAGTGGACAATTTTTAAAGTTTCTATTCCGTTATCAACGATTTGACGTGAAAACCCTAAATTTGGATCGAAATGCGAGAGAATTACCGAAGTGCCATTAAGAGGTTTTCCAAACGTATTGGACAGCGAGCGTTCCAATTCGTCATCTCCTGAGAAGAAATCGTCGTCGAAAGTTCCGACGCGCGTGAGATGCAGAAACCGTCGTCTACGGAGAGGTTGGTGATGATGCAGATGTAGACGGCGCGTGTGAGTAGCATGTTGTTCGGGGAAGTCGAATCGTAAGAGAAGGGACTTAAGAGAGGCGTCTCGATCGATCAATGAGGTGAGAAGAAGAGAACCATTCTCAACGAGGGAACGAAACGAGAACAAAAAGAGAGAAATGAAGAGAAATGTGAAGAGATTGTTAGTATAGATTGTGGTGGTTTGTTTCAATTGCCGACCCGTGGTTCGGAGGCGGCTCAGCCGTGGCGTATCGGTCATCGCGGCGGAAGAGAGAAGATGTTAAATTTTTCTTTTTTAAAATTTTTTGCGATTCTGTTTTCTGTGCTCCCGGGGTGTTTGATGGGGAGGGGTGTGAACTTCAAATGGAGGTGAGGACGGGAGATATGTGATCACGCGATGTGGATGAGCGTGTTTTAGACGCGTGGGACGTGGAGTTGGTGTTGCAACCGTATTGGGATAATATGCCAAATTTGGTCACATTCCTGTAGGGGCAGCCCAAGATATAACAATTTTGGAATACAATAATGCAAAGATCTTTTTCGTACACATACAAATGTCCAAATTGATTTGTTGTAATAATCTTATTTAATTATATTAATTATATATTTTATTAATTAATATAATTATATAATATTAATTTGTATTTATATAAAATTTTTATATCTTTAATAATTTTTTTCTAAAAAGCACCCACATTTTATTTTATTGACAATATATTATGTCCCATTGATTATTTTTGAGGATTATTGTCATTTATTTCTTTTAAGGTTTAATAATATTTCATTTAAATAGTTATCTATTTTTAAAAAAAATATGATTTATAATTATTTTTATACACTTTTATTTAATAACAAAATTCGATATAATTATTTATTTAATAAAAGTTAGTTTATTATTGTAAATAAAAAATTAATTAAATATTTAATAATTTTATTATATTATTAATATATGTGTGATTGTTAGATAGTAACAATGATTTAGTACAAAGTTACAATAAATATTTTTTAAATTATTATTTATAAGAGTGTGTAAAATTTTTCTAAAATTTTTTATTTTTAATTATTAAGTATGCATTTAATTTTTTATTTTTAATAATAACCAAATATATATTTTTTAATGGATGAAATAAATAAGTAATTATATCTAATTTTATTATCATATATATGGGTATAAACATAATTATAAATAATAATTTTTTAAAAAATAATCATTTTTATATTCTCACTATTTAAATAAAAATGTTAATAAAATTATTTCTTGCAACATATATAATATGGTCGTACTATTTAATATCGAATGTTAAATTTTTCTGGGAGTCGAACGTGGAAAATCAAAGGTCTGAGAATAAGAATTTAACGTGTTAGATAATTTTAGAGGGTTGAAAGTTAGTTAAAATGATATGTCAAACATTTGTATTTTGAATGGTTTGAACGACTTTAGATTGATGTTTGTTGAGTTCACAGGTTTTAATGGATCGGATTACATGTAGAGCCTTGCAGATGGTATTTTTATATATCTCAAATGCCATAGCTATAGTTATTGCTCTTTGTAGATGCCTTATTTATAGGGTTAGAAAGAAAGAAGTGTTTACGGGGGGATTGATGTTTCATTCTTATAGCTTTCCAAAAAAAAAAATGTTATACAGGAAACATGGTCATTGATTTCCAATGAATATTTTCAATTTGGGTCATTTCAATTAAATTGTGAGAATATAAAATTGTTGTTTATTTCTTTCTTTTTTCAAATTTATTTTTTATAATTATTTTTATATTTTTTATATATAATAATATTTTATAATATTTTACTAAAATATATATTTAATTATTATTATAAATAAAAATAATAATTAAATTATCACGCTCCTTCTTATAAGATTCACACACAATTATCACAAATATACAAGACAAATTTTATAATATATTTTTTGAGTTTATAAGACTTTTTAGATACCTATTTTTTATATAAATATGTATATTCATCTTAAAACTATTTCTCAAAATATTTTATTAATTCAATAGTATAAATTATTTTTTTCGAAATATTTTCAAATTGTTTCACAAACCAAATAAATAATCAATTCATAAAATATACAAGTTTCATAACTCAATAGTATTTTTTTAAATTTATAAATAAATACATACAAAAGTTTATCAAAATAATCTCAGTGAATTAATTTAATAAGACAATAAGTCGAGAATAAGAATGATACCTATGGGCTCTAAATCTCTAAAAAATCACTACTATTAACTAACGCTTTTTTCTGTTAGTCATTACTTAAAATTTAGATAGTGAGAGCGTGAGTATACTTTTCAAAATATCTTATCAATACAATAATGTACATTATCTCTCCGAAATATTTTTAAATCATTTCACAAATCAAGTATATATTCAATTTATAAAATATACAAGTTGCATAACTCAAAAGTATTTTTTTCAATTTATAAATAAATACATACAAAAATATATCAAAATAATCTTAGTGAGCTAATTTAATAAGATAGTAAGTCGAGAATAAGAATGATACCTATGGGTTCTAAATCTCTAAAAGATCATTACTACTAACTAACGCTTTCTTTTGCTAGTAATTACTTAAAGAAAATAAGCATACTTCTCAAAATATCTTATCAATATAACAATATAAATTGTCTCTCTAAAATATTTTTAAATCATTTCACAAATTAAGTATATACTCAATTCATAAAATATATAAGTTGCATAACTCAAAAGTATTTTTTTTAATTTATAAATAAATACATACAAAAATGTATCAAAATAATCTCAGTAAACTAATTTAATAAGACAGTGAGTCGAGAATAAAAATAATACCTATGGGCTCTAAACATCTAAAAAGTCACCATTACTAACTAATGTTTTTTTTTATTTATGATTACTTTAAAACTGAAGAGTAAAAGGATGGGTATATAAAAATATACTCTGTGAATGAATATAAAAACAAATTTAAATATATAAAAATATTTATTAAAAATTTTTTTTTTAATGTTTATGATTTGTATATATAAAAATCAATTTGCTTCAATAAAAATATTGCCAATACCAAAAAATTTATGGGCAAGCCTCTTCTTTTAATATTTTACTTTGACCAAAAATAAATTCAAATCACCAGTGACATTATTTTTTATATAAAACTAATACAAGCAAAAAAAATGATATGTACGTATTTTTAAGTAAAATTATGCTTATTTTTATGAAAATTGCACAGCACTAATATTAATCTCGAATAGCACCCAAATTCACACGTGCTTATCTCTAATATTATCATCTAATAAGCCACTTTACAATTGAAATTATAATCTTTTTTATATTAGCTGTATCAATGCTCCTACTCATCTAGACCAGCCTTTGCTTTAATTTATCCCTAAACTACTTAGTATCCTGTGGTTACAAATGACTCCGGCCATTATTACGATAAAACCAAACCAACCCACCAACTTTGTTGGTAGAACAGGTGCACATTTGTCAAAAACCAAAAATGAAGACCCAAGATCGAAGAAGCCGAAAAAAACTAAAACGCAATTGAAAATATCACATAAGTCATACATTAACCTAACAAAATTCAAACACTCGTACTATCATTTCCAAAAACTATATAATGTTGTTAACAAAAAGTACAATATATAAATAATACAATCTTACTCGTACCGTCAGAGTCGAGAACCCAGAAACGTTGTAGTTAACACAAAGAAACTATTATTTCGTCTTCCTATTATATGACTTTTACTCCTGCGCTCCAAACCAGAAACTGCAATGTTTTGCCCACATTTGCATTTTCAATATTACTATTCAACCTATAATAAAAAGTGTCATGCTATAAACTTATCAAAATTAGAACAAAACTCTTAACTATTAAAGGATCGAACATCTGAAAGTCTAGACAAAGAGGAAGAACACCATGTCGTGATGCTTTATTTCATGTTATAATAACAAATATCAGAACATCAAGAACATACACAACAGCCACCGCTGCACAAATTTCTCTTAATCTGTTTGAAATTTCGGCATTTCAAGGGACAAGAAGCAAATAATTTATGTCACATTTACTTTTTCAGAGGATGCCAATATACCCTCTGGATGAACAGAACAACATGACAAACTTCTAAATAGACATTAAGATGATGGGTCTTACTCCCCTTTAAAACACAAAACTTTGGAGCAAGAAAAAAAAAACAATTGAGACAAGGCTCAAAAGAAAGGAAAAAAATCTTGAACATGAACTCAAATTCATGTAGGAAAAAAATCTTTAAAGATGATCACAAATAGCCTTCGTAAAATCAGTCGTCGATGAAGAACCACCAAGATCAGCCGTTCGATATTTCCCTTCTGCAATTGTATTGAGAATGGCATCCTGGATCCGATTCGCCTTATCATGAAGGTTCAAATGGTGCAACATTGATACAGAACTCAACAGCAATGCAGTTGGATTTGCAAGATTCTAGGTCAAGTCAAATCACAGAAAGTATAAGCAAGCAAGCACACATACCATATGAAAGGAAGTTGCTTCATTATCATAATCAACAGATTAAAGTAACAAACATTTCCAAGAGCTCTTGTATCACCATGCTCAGCAACTCGGACACCATAAAAGCAGATCTCCCAGAGATTGATTACTAGTGCAACACATTCTTCTCAATTTTAACCTACATGAATTCCATTTTTGAAATAGAGAAGGCACAATTCTCAACAAGAGCACTGGCAAAAATAACTGTTAATCTACAGAGAGGAGGGGGGTTCCCAAGTCTATTCAGGCTTTACTTTATGTCTTTGAAACGACTCACCAGAACCTACAACTTATGGCCATCAATATTCCTTGAAAAGTTTTCATCTGTTCTCTCCTTCCATACTCAATCTTAAAGACCAAATTTGTCATAAACATTGCACACAAAAAAATTCCCAACCCAACATCAATCCCGTTAAAAGAAAAAGAACAGTGAGTGATCATTTTACTCCAAATCTCTTGTACCATCCCCAAAAGGTTTTACGGGTCGTACCAACCAAGAACCATATACTTATATTTGCTTCTAACTAGCAGGTTTATTCATAATAATAATACACTTAATAAAATCCTATATGTATGTCTAATTTATATATTGATAAAGATTAGTAAAAGTGTCACACCCTCAATTATTCTAATTTCATGTTCATCCCCAAGTGAGGTTGAGCCAATTGATAAAACGACTCGTAGATGATTCAACTTCCTGCAGTGACAGGAGGCAAGATTGAAGCAACTACAGAACTATGCAAGCAGGCAAATACATCTGGCAAAGTCTTTTTTTTACTTTTCCATTTAGTAAGCAAGTTTTAGTTTCTTTTTAAATCATTTTAAAGTATTACAAGTGTGTGGTGAACTGCATATCTGCGAAAAGGCAAAAAATTACAGGGAAAGGGGGCAAAGCTATACAAAAACAGCCAACATCGCTGAAAAATCTGTTTTCATCCTCAAAACCCACCCACTTCTGTACACCATCATACATAATGGAAAAGTTAAATAGGAAGAAAATAATTATCCAAGATTGATATCATTAAGCAGGCTCAAAGGCTAACCTTTCCAGCAATATCAGGAGCTGAACCATGTACAGCTTCAGCAAGGGCAATCTCTCCCTCACCAATATTGCAACTGTAGTAGGAAATTATAGGCCATTAAATGATGTAGAAATATGCTATAAGAGTCTATAAGAATTGTACTTACCTTGGTGTTAAGCCCAAGCCACCTATCAATCCAGCACATAGATCACTGATAATGTCACCATAAAGATTAGGCATCACCAATACATCAAATAGTGCAGGATTCTTTACAAGCTGCGCATACCAATAAAATTAGTCAGTTTTTACACTTAGTTTTGTCTCCAATATTTTAAAGATTTTTTGAGAAAACCTATCATGCAGTTCTCAGCATGCATCAAGAGTAATATTTTGCCGACAACAGAAGAAAAGCATTAAGGAAATGCTCTAATACCATCATGCAGCAATTGTCAATAACAACTTCCTCATATTTTATCTCAGGGTACTTCTCTGCAACCTCACGGCAACACTGCAAGTAAAAGTTAAATCAGAATTTAAACATTAATTAAAAGATACACAATCAAGTAGTCTACAATTGATCATTATCAAATGGAAGACCTTTAGAAAAAGACCATCAGTTTTCTGCATAATATTTGCTTTGTGTATCACAGACACTCTTTCCCTTCCATGGGTCTTGGCATAATGAAAAGCATATTCAGCCACTCTCAAACTAGCCTGACGAGTAATGATCTTGAGACTTTCCACCACACCTCTAACGACCTATCATCAAAGACATAAACTCCTTTAGATTCATATTACATTCATAGTACATCAGTTGATAAACATCTGTGACTGCAGGAAAAAGAACAAAAAAAAAAACTCTCACTTGATGTTCAAGTCCACTGTACTCCCCTTCTGTGTTTTCACGAATAGTGATAAGATTCACATCATCATACCGAGTTTTATAGCCTGGGAGGCTGTAGCAGGGCCTAACATTGGCATACAAATTAAGTTCCTTCCTTAGCGTAAGATTCAAAGAACGATGACCTTTTCCTATAGGGGTTGCCATAGGCCCTTTCAGACCTACCCTGTTCTGCCGCACTGATTCTAAACTTTCCCATGTCAGAAAACTTTGAGTTCTTGGATCTATTTGAGTCCCAACGTAGTGCTCCTCCCACTCAATTGGCACTTCAGCAGTTTTAAATACCTGCAGTGGCAAAAATACTCAAATCCATCATAAATCTAGATTACATTCTAGTAAAATAATATTAATAAAAGCTCTTGAACATTTCCAACTAAAGTCAGCCATAACATGAAATTAAATAAATATAAATATATATACAGAGAACAAAACAGTATTTAAAACAGAATGCAAAGAAATTGAAAAAAAGCCAATGATTATATAGAAAAAGAATATATAAATACATAAAAGATTGAAATTTTTACTCAACACGATAATGTACAGCATATTCCCATGAACAAAAGAAGATCGGAGCTAATCTTTTACCTCTAAGTCCTACGAAGAAAATCTACAAATCCTTAACCAATCTAATCAACAAACTTTTATAGGATTGAGCTACAACTTTTGTGCTACCAATTATACAAATCGTTTTTATTCTATGCATCACCATCCACTCCAAATTTGAAAAAGAAAACAACTACGTCCAACAGCAAGCGACACACCATAAACTATAAAAATTCAGTACACATAATTAAGCCGGCTGAATGCTCCACAAACGTTACTTAGTCTAATTAACAATAAAAATTATGTTATAAGATGGACAATAAATTCTTCTGCATGAAATGGCATACGAAAACATAATAAAGTTATTTTAATAAACTGATAGTCATTGAGGGACTATAAGTCAAACAAGCAAATCATCAGAAGAATACATCTAAGCATGAAATAAACATAACATTAAGCATCGATTTTTGCAGCGAAGACAATCTAAATGGAGAATACCTGTTTAACGGACTCGGCGATCTCGGGGCCGATTCCATCGCCAGGAAAGAGAGTAGCTCGGATCGGAGGTGTGGCAGAGGAGAAGGCTCTGGCAATAGGAAGAGCTAAGTTAGGATTGGGGCTCGCGGCTGAAAGGATCTGGCTCGGTCTGCTTCCTAGGACTCGTCTCACCAGCCGACTCGCCATTGATTGATGCTTTGGGGGGTTTTCTTTTCGCTGATTTTATGAAAACGGCAAAGGCAAAACGCTACATAGAGAGGGCGAATATGTAATTTTAATTTTTCTTCAAATTTTTTATTTTAATTTGACTTATATAGAGTGTAATTGTAAGGGCAATTAGTAGAAAAGTCAAAGAGACCACCGCCAACTGGTCCAATGTTTGAACGCCACGTACTTTAACGGCGTTTATTAGAAAAATATAACCTCGTTGTTTGCTAAAAGAAACTCGAAAAGCAAAAACTTTCAAAATACATCATTTAAATCCTTTTTAATTAATTATTATTTCATCTAAAATTTTAACCAAGTTTAATAGATAGAAAGAATTAATGACAAAAAAAAATTATTTTTTTATATTTATAAGTACTACATGCGATCAAAATTTAAAATAATTAAGATAATTATAATTATAATAAAACAAAACAAAACCTGCAAATATGTTTAACAAAAATAGTTTATTATCTTCATTTGAACAACAAAACGACGGCATGTGGATACCAAAAATTTTATATTTATATAAATTTACTGATAATTTGTGGTAGTTTTAATTAAATTTTAAAGAATTTAAAATCGCAATTATTAAAAGATACTTATAAAGATTAGATCACTTGATAAAAAGATTTCACTTACCTGAAAAAGACTTAGTGAGCACCAATATCTTGGTAAGAGATTTATAATTAAATATAACACTTATAACTGTATTAAACATAACAAAAAAAATATGGTTGCCCTATTCTGCCTAAAGGTATATCTCGATTGCTATTTTTAATATTTTGAATTTGTGTCAATTAATGAAGTTAACAACTTGATAATTTTAGTCACGAGCATACGCACAATATGATTTAATTAATATTTATATTCCATTTGTTTGTGAATTTATAATTATTGTAAGTTTATTTTTTGTTATTAAGTATATTAAATAAATTAATTTATTCAACATTTCTCTATGCAATGTCCAAAATTATAAGTCAATTGTTCTATTTTAATAATATTGTGTGTGATTGTCATAAAAAAGATTACCTTATAATTTTGTAAATTTGTCAATTTTAATTAATAAAGGCAATATATATATATATAATTTTTTTCTAATTATTAATATGATCTAAAAATTAAATTAAGTAATAAATATTAAAATAAAATTTTTAGTCAATAATATAATAATTAAAAGTATAATATTATTTTAGAAATTTGTTGCTAACATTTAAGCTTTTTTTTTGGAAATAGCACTCAAGCTTAATTATTCATATATAAAATAAAATGTAATTAAAGAGGCTTAAATATTATATTTTATAAGTTTTTAGTTCTTAACCCTTTTTTTTTCACAAATAGTAAGAACTCAATTAATGATAATCCAAATATAAATTCCGCAATTTAAGATAAAATTTTTCTTTTGATTTTTAGTTTAATATCTAATTATCTTCTTTATTTTTAAAAATTACTCGATACCGTAGGAGGTAATTTCGCTCTCTTAAATTATAAATTTAGTTGGGTTTAATTTTAATTTTTTAAGGACAAAAACAAAAACAGGAAACATTAAAAAATTTTAGAAAAAATAGTGATAATACAACATCAAGATGAAAAAACAGAGAAAAATAATAGTTTATCTGCAATAAAAAAAATATTGAGCCAGATTTAACATATTTATAAAAGGCCATATATTAATATTTTTGATCTATATGAAAGTGATATTAGATATTTGAATGATTTTTCTGAATGCTATAAAATGTTATAATGGCAAAAATATGATATAATAAAAATAATTCCTTTTTCGATGAAGCATTTATATTAATATAAAAGGTTAATCCAATCTATGTCTACAAATAACAATTATAGTTATTTAATTTGTAAGATTTTGTTTGAACTGATACAAAAAATTTTGATTTTAGTCTTGGTCATATTAAAATAAATATAAATTATTTACATATAGACTTTAAATATCTTATAAATCTATTTATTTTGTATTTATATTTTTTTCAAATATTTTTAACTAATTAATTAAATATATTATATCTCAAAAAATTACTCAGTCAAATTATTGAAATAAAAAGCTAAAAAAATACCTAAAATTTAAGTTAAATTCTTGAATATACAGTTGTAGTTATAAATTTTTCAATTTTTGTATTTAAGGTTTGTATTTTCTTACTATAAATACCTAGAAAACACTTCTTTAAATAGTAACTTAAAAATTATAAACTAATAATATAAATAATTTTAATTAATTAGATAGTTCATATTATTTATTTTTATTCAATTCATTACAAGATAGAAACAAAGCCTATTCTTCATACATATTAAAGCCCATGCTTATATTAGATGCATTAAACTTACTTGATTTAACATTTGTAAAACACTTAATTTTATATGTTTATCCTAATATAATAGCATATAATACATAATTATTAAACATATAAATTCATATAATTTAATTAAGATCAGACAATTTTTCATTTAAGTTATAAGGTTACATTATAGTTATATTAAAGTAATCTTATGAGTATTCAAAATTTTGCTATCATTATTAAATATATCTCCAAACAATTTATTCCATCAATTATACCAACATAGAAATAATAAGGCATTACATTTAGTTATAACTAAACCCATTAACGATCATGTAAATGGCATTGATCAACTATGTATGCGCAGAGTAAATATTACACGTAATATAATCTTAAACATGTCTATTTTTAACTGATCCACTTTATGATATTAAATCAAAATAAACTCCAAGTGTAAACCAAGTTTTTTGTTATGATATATTCTTAAAACATATTTATAATTGAAAGCATCTAAAATATAAACTCCCGTTAAATCTTATATCATAAAGAGATAATTTTTGAGTGGCAATACCTTGATAAGCAAATTTACAATCATAAAGTTTGTCTTAATATACTTAATAGACACCCAATCCCTCTGAATTTTTTTTAACAATTAGGAATTTGAAATTTATATGATCTAACTTTATTAAACTCTTCTTATTGTTATAGTATAGTAATACTATTTTATTATCAGATAATGTATTTAATAGTCTTTCAAAATTATTTAAGCCTATTAACAATATTCCGTATTTGAAATTCGTTATTAAATGCCTCATAATATACTATAAATTCTACTACTTTAGTAAAAAAAATTATGAGTATCTACTTAGCACTCTTTTAATGAATTATTCTTTCAGACAGCAAGTAGACATAGTCTAATGTAGATTTTTTGCTGTACTAGTTTTTGATATTGTATGCCTTAAAATCATTCGTGTTGTCAGTTTTGAATATATTGTATTGAATTATCATTATGATATGTATTATAAATATTTTATTAATAAAAAAATTATTTTAATTAATGGGTATATCCTACTTTTTTCTATTTAATCATACTAATAATAGAATATGCATATGACTCATTCAAGATAATTAAATTATCTAAAATATTTACTATAGATGTAATATCGATTAAATATTAATATTATAGTATAGGAATACTGAATGTCTTCGGTGAATATTATAAAATAATATTAGTGTGATTGATATAATAGTTATATCATTAGGATATTATTGTAAAATAACAGTTAAATAATTATTTTTGGAACGTAACTAAAGTTATAATGAATCACACAAAAGTATATTATCAATAATTTATCATATGATTATACTAGTGTATTAATTACTTCTCAAAAATTTAGACATCATGGTTCTTAATCAGTATAATTGCACATAATTCATACGGTGTATAAATATAAGAATAACCATGTCCTGTAAATAAAAGCCAATTTAATTATATGCTCTTTATATCAAAAAATAAATGACTATCAAATAAAATTCATTGACTTGATATAAAGAATTATGAAGTACCATTAATTCAGTCTAAATTTAAATTTTTAGTCGGATATTAATAAATGATTGAAAATAAAATTTTTGACCAAAGTATAAATAGCATACAAAGAGTTTACAATTTATGTTTAATAGGTACTAATTAATTATTTGTATATAACTAAATTTAAGATTTTGATATTTGTGAGCCTTAATTTAATTGGGATTAGATGAATAAAAATAAATTATTCACATAAAATATATAATTAGTCATAAAAAATTCGATAAAGAATTTTTTATTGTAGTTTAAGAGTTATAGAATATTGCTAAATATTAACTATAATTGTTGAACATCTAAATAGTTCGAAACAAATTCAATAAGATCGATTTCGATTCACAACTAACTCTACAGTGAACTTAAGAGATCATAACCAATATCTTGTATTTTTTCTTACTAAGAAAGAGATTAAAATATTATTCATAAGAGAGTTAGCACTTTTAAAGGTAATATTTAATCAAAAAGTGTAAATAATTTATCTGATAAATGGTTTAATAACTTGAGAGTTAAAATTAATGACCCGAATATAATTTATAGTAAATTACAATATTTTATAAATATTTAAAAATAATAATAAAATTAAAATAAATTTAATCAAAATAAGTTTGACAAAATTTGGGATTAATTTATAATTTTTTAAAATATACGGCCTAAGTAATATTTTATATTTACTATTGAAAAGTTTGTTAGATAAGTTTTGGGACTCATTTGTCTTTGACTAAAAGATTAGAGATATTTTAATAAATAAAAGAAAAATATAAATATGGCACTTTTCCATTTGTTTTGAAATAAGTATGAAAAAAATTGAAAAAGCTCTCTCTCTCTCTCAACCACCATATTCGACCAAGCATACGAGAGGCATCAAGGGTTTGATTCTTTTGGAGACTTATTATTTTACAAGTTAATTTTTATTATTTAATCACTAATAGTTAGTAATTTATGCTTTGTCTTAATTAATTTTATGAAAAATGATCTTAAGATGCAAGTTTAGTGCTATAAATCCTAACATGTTTAATCTCTTTTAATCAACACTTACAAATAATATCAAAACATATATTAATGTTGATTATGTGCTTGATTTGTAGTTGAAATTGTTAAAATTATAAGATTAAAGTTTGGGCGAAAGATTGAAAAATTAGAGTCTATAGAGCAATTGTTATTTTTGCTTGGTTTCAATGAAGAAGATGATGAATAGTTCATCATCTTGATATGTTAATAAAATTAATGAAGTCATAGAATGATGATAATGCCATGGAATCTTGATTTCATATAATGAAATGATGATGGAACATGATTAATGCATGATTAAATTTGGCCATGTTAATGGTTGATGACTAATTATTATTTTCATGTATTTTCATCCTTCAACATCATGATTTAATGTTATTTCATAAGGTTATGACGTTATGAAACCCTAATTGAATTTAGCCATAATAGTTAATATGCATAAATGTTATGTTTTAGGTTATTTAATGTATGATTATTTGTTAACTGCATATATATGTATAAAGAACATGAATGCAATCAATTAATAGTTAATTGGGTTGTAATTATCATGCTTTGATTGTTTATTGGATTCATCCATATTGAAAACAAAATGCAATTGTTGTACTTTGTTCATTAATGCATGTTTTAATGGTTAAATATGCATTATAATCTTTTGTAAATGTTTATTGAATGATTAATTGTTAATTGTTCTAAATTGCTTGTTAATTTTATTATTAATTCATTAGATGAATTTAGTTTAGGCTAATACATTTCATGTGATTCTATAATTAATGTTGTATATGTGTTGTTTAACACACACACACACACACATATGATAATATGTATATATGTATTTAATGGTAATGTTATGTATATATACGTGACATATGATGTTTTATATGTATATATGATAAATGGCTAAGGATTAATATGGTATTAATCTTTGTAATCATTTTATGCATTAATGGTTAATGTTTTGGCAACTTTTAATTGGTTAATATATGATAAATTTTGGCTTTGGTATGCTTCTATAATGATTATGTTTTAATTTGTTTATAATGTTTTATAAATACCAAAGTTTATGTATTAATTAAATTTGGAATAATGTGATTTGGCCTATAATTAATATGATTAATTTTAGGATAATTTAAATATTTTATCAGATAACTGTTTTATTAAAATTGTTATTTTTTAAAAATTAATGTTTTAGAAATGCATTAATGTTATAATTAGGGTTAGAAAACGCTAATTAGCCTAATTTAAGTTGTTTAATTTGTTGAATAAATTAAATAATTTATATAGTTAATAAGATTACTAGTATGACCAGTAATTCAGGTTAAATAAAATAAATTGATTAATTATTAATAAAAAAAATGCAAATTGTTGAACAATTTGATTGATTTTTTTGATAGTCTATCAAAATTATTTTTAACAAATTAAATTTTAATTATTAAAGTAATTATTTGTGTGACAGATCTAAATTACATAATGTTAAAATTTTTTATTTGACAAATAATTTGAATCGAGTTTATGAATAGTAATATTATTTACAAAAATAGTTATATTATTTCTGTTAATAGCAATTTTGGCTTAAATTTATAAATCACTTACTAATTTGATAAGTAAGTCAAATTAGTCGAGTGTATATTTTTTGTACGATAAGAAAAGGTGAAAAGATGTTAAAGTATAAACACTTGACTTTAAAGATATAGTTTTACAAAAATTGTCTAAAAATAAAGGGGTATTCATATAAGATGTGAATAATACGAGTAATTAATTAAAACTCCTTAAAAAATTATCATATTTATGTCTTTTATTATAGGATAATTAATA
This sequence comes from Trichilia hirta, assembly GCA_035221805.1. Taxonomy (NCBI): domain Eukaryota; kingdom Viridiplantae; phylum Streptophyta; class Magnoliopsida; order Sapindales; family Meliaceae; genus Trichilia; species Trichilia hirta. The sequence goes on along the minus strand of JAWDEX010000005.1, from coordinate 5,350,863 downwards.
ATTTTTTTATATAAATTTTTTATTCTAAAATTTATATTATGTGGAGGATATGAGATTTGTATAATTGAATTGAGTTATTTGATTCTTAATATTATTTATAGCATAATTCATGTTTTCTCAATTTCATTTCGATTTTTCTAAGGTTTAATCTTAATTCAACTCAATACTAACTTATTCTAACTTATAACATTATATTCTAATTCAGTTTATTGAAAATAAGTTTAAATTCTAGAATTTCCTAAATAAATAATAAACTCTAGAATTTAAATTCAATTATACTACCAATTTATGCATAGAATGCATTAAAAAATTTAACCAAAGGCTTAATTAGAGCCTTAGGAGGTCGTACTCCTTGCCAATAATAAATAAAAAAATTCATAAATTTATATGAATATAAAATAAAAATATTTTAAATTCATTTTTTAAAAATTAAAGTACAAATTATTTTAGTGCAAATTATTATAAAATCAAATTTTATTTTATAATTTTATATTTATATTTAATAATTATTTTTAAAAGAACTTATGAATACAAAATTATAAATTAAATTTTTTATAATATAAAGCATTATAATCATTTAATAATTTAAATAAAAATATTTAAAATATTTTTTAATTTTGAAAATAAGAATAAAATACAATTTTTATAAATTTAAATTATAAAATAAAGATAAATTCATAAATTTTGATAATCAAAAATAAAAATATTTTAAATTTAATTTTTTAAAATTAGTTTATATATTCTTTTAGTGTAAAATATTAGAAATTAAAAATTAATTTTTTTGTATATTTTTTTTAAAATAATTTAATTATTTTGATATATAAGTTTATAAAATAGAAATTAAAATTTATATTATTTTTTTAAATTATAAAAAATATTTGTCCTAAATATTCTACAAAAATAAGATTAGAAAAAAATGATAGAGATTTTGTTTTTTTTCAGTATATTTATTATTCAGACAAGTACAGCGGAGAATTTGCTATTCTCCCACTCTGAAACTGACAAGTCGACAGAAACTTGGCCAATTTAGCAGTAAATGTATATTCATCCTAACTAGTAGGATATTAGTTGGATAAAAAATGAGACGCCACTCTCATCTCATCTTTCTGACATTCATCAACAACAAAAGAAAAGGAATTGCAAGCATTACAGATGGATTTGTGCCATTTACACACAGGAAATCGTATAAACTGTAAGAACGCAAAAGATTGAAATGAAAACTATGTAAAGTAATGAAATAAAATCAAACAATTAACAGATTGGAAGAGGGGCACCGTTCCATTCCTTTAGACAATCTAGCATTGGATCAATGATCTTTCCCTGGCACATTGCTGTAAAGACCTTGTCGAATTCCTCACCCGGGGATGTTACCTTTTCCCCAGTTAGATATCCTGTGTCTAATTCCTCCCTCACAAACTTGTACAAGGGGTAAGACCTGCATTCCTTGATCCTGTTAGGAATTGCTGCATTTCCATTCTCCCATATCTGTCTGGCATTTTCAACTTCCTTGGGGAGAAGGGTTTTCAGTTCCTCCTCAAAGGCAGTAATCTTTTGGAAGATTGAAGAGCTTATATTCTTTTCGTTCTCACCATTGTTCAATGCGTGCTCGACAAGTACTTGCCTTAGCTTTTGCATCAATGGGTAGGTAGCACTGCAGGGGTCATCGATGTAGGCAAAGACATACTCGCGATCGACTACTTTGAGCAGATCCTTCTCACAAAATCTTGATGGGTGAAGTTCTCCATTAGCACCGATCGTTAAGACCTTTTTGGCTATTTGGCTCACAGTGGTCTTGACTGTATTCTTCAGATTCTCCTCCAAATGCCTCAAATCAATAGATTGGCAAAGTGCTACCAAGAATGTTGAAGACATGAGCTTCAGGATATCAACGGCTTCGGCAGTTTTCCTTGAAGAGATCAGTCCCAAGGAGTTTACATCCTGGTTGTGCTGCTCTGCACTTTGGACATGGTTAGTAACTGGATTGCCAAGAAATTGGAGCTCAGAACAATAAGAAGCCATAGCAATTTCAGCACCCTTGAAACCATAATCCAAGCTTGGATTCCTGCCACCAGAGAGATTGGATGGCAATCCATTGTTGTAAAAATCATTGACAAGCTCTGAAAATTGGGCGAACATGAGCTTTCCTATTGCAGCAATTGCCAAACGGGTATTATCCATTGAGACACCAATTGGTGTCCCCTGGAAATTTCCACCATGCAATGCCTTGTTTCTTGAAACATCAATCAAAGGGTTGTCATTCACTGAGTTAATCTCCCGTTCAATCGATTTGGTTGAATATCTGATCACTTCAATCTGAGGACCGAGCCATTGTGGCGAAGTCCTCAGAGCATAACGATCCTGTTTTGGCTTTTGAAGAGGGTCCATCTCATGCAACTTCTTAGCTGCTTTCACATAAGAACTACCATCTAAAATGTGTTCCATAATAGCAGCAGCCTCAATTTGGCCAGGATGGTGCTTCAATTTGTGTGTCAAATGGTCAGTGAATTCAGGCTTTCCTTGCATCACTTCAGCAAAAATTGCCGATAAAATTTCTGATAACACAGCAAAAATATTAGCCTCAAACAGGACCATAGAAGCCATTCCAGAACCAACAGCAGTCCCATTCACAAGAGCAAGCCCTTCTTTAGGCTGCAGCTCAAAGAACCCAAACCCGGCTTTTTCAGAAGCTTCTTGGGCATCAAGGATTTCTCCGTTGGGTCCGGTGGCCTTGGAATTGGGTCGGCCGGTGAGCAATCCGGCAATATAGGACAGAGGAACCAGATCACCCGAAGCAGTAATTGTACCGCGAAGAGGCAAGCATGGAGTGATATTGTGATTGAGAAGCTTGGTGATTGCTTCCAGGATTTCAAATCTTATTCCTGAATATCCCTGGAGCAGAGTGTTAATCCTCACAAGCATAGCTGCTCTGGTTGATGAGTGAGGCAGCATGTGACATGACTCAGTTCCATTGCCAAATATTCCAGCATTCAAAAATCTGCATAGTTATGACAACATGGTTAATACAGGAATCGATAAATTGCATTCATGTTCGTTCCAAGTAGCTAAGAATCATCCGACTCGGCTGAATCAACTAGGTCGATCATTATATAAGTTTGAAAAGCCGACAGTTTCATAAGCTTCTCACCTAATGAGCTCCTTCTGTAGAGCGTTTCCATTCTTGGTTCTCCTGTGAGAAGTTGCCCCGAAACCAGTTGTAACTCCATAACTATCCGTTCCATTGTTCATGCTGTTCATAACCCAATCACTGCTAGCCCTCACACCTTTCCGAGCAGACTCAGACAACTCCACTCTGACGGCAGCTTCATTAGAGTTAGCAATGGCAGCCACCTGAGCAACCGTCAACGTCTCACCACCAAGCTTCACCGCCGGCCTCCTGTACTCCTTCACCATCTGCTTCACTTCCTGCAAATGACTTCCTCTCAAAGTATCAGCCACCACACCCCAGTTCAAAGGATCAAGAGCAACACCCCCGGAACTCTTACACAAACCCTCAAAACCACCATTCTGATGAACTCTCTCGATGGCTGAACCTTCCATGTCTTAAATTATAACACAAGAAAATACAACACTACCAGATGAAGAGAACTGAGAAAGAGATTAAACTACAGGAAATCTAGAGTTTACGAATATGAATGGATTTCCTGAGGAAATATGAACAAATGAGGTTGGTTTATATATACACTGGGGGTCGTAAGAATTAATAGTATTGGAAGGGGACGGGTTGGTAGGTGAGCACGAAGGGAGGGAGACGGAAAATGCGGGGTTGGTTGAACAATGATCAGGACCGTTGATAATAGAAGATCTAAGGGTTGAGATTATGGTGGCGTGGATCAACTGAGATTCATAAGAGGAGCGATAATCTTGACTATTGATAGTGGGTGGGAAGGGGGGATTGGTGAAGACTGAAAAATGAGGTCGGTTGGTGAAATGAAAACCTTTATGTAAACTTGAATTGATCTCCAACGGTCTTGATATTATTATTATTATATAATACACGCACGCACGCACTTCAATTTTATTAATTTTAAAAATATTCTAATAAATCTTAATTTATTAATTCAATTAGTGAATTTAAATAAAATTAAAGATAATTTTATAAATTTAACTTTAAAAATAATTATTATAAAAAATTATAATAAAAATAATAAACCATTCAAATTAACACAATCTTTTAACAAATAACAAAAATGAGTTTAATATTAGAATAAGTTTCTAATTATATTAAGATTTAAATCAATAGTTAGGAAATAATCACAATTTAATACTCCAAATCTTATTCTAAGTCTTCAATTTAGTTCAACAACAGTTGTTTGTTGAATGTATGCATGCATGTGGTACAACTGCAAGACACGGAAGAATCTTGGAATTTTCTGAGAAATGAGAATGCATGCTGTGCTTAAAAATGAATGATTACAGTCTGATCATTTTTTTTTCCCCTTCCAGAAATGGTTTAGTCTTTTTTTTGGTATAATTATTGAGATAAATTTTTTTAAAACAAATTTTAAATTATTGAAGCTATTTTTTAACACAAAATTATTAGTATTATTTGGTTATTAAATGAAACTTTTAGTAAAAATTATACTATTAATTTAATATGCGTTTAATAATATAATACTAGTGGAGTAAGTAGAGTAAAAATTAAAAAATAAAAAATAAAAAAAATAGATAGTTTTAAATTTGAGTTTTTCCAAACAAAAATAACATAATTTTGGAGAAAAGAAATGCTAGCACCAATTGCCGGAATAGGCAATTGTTGGAATCGATATTTTTTCTGCGAAACACTTGTGTTTTTTTCTTAGTTACGTATATATTTATACTGAAATTAAGAATAGGATATCGTATTTAATTTATTCACAATAATTATCATTAATTATATTTATTAAAATTTTGATATTACCTTTGTTATAAATAATAAATATCGTAAAAAAAATAAATTTCATCTATTTGTCTTTCATAAAATTTTTCAATCATTTTTTTATAGACTTAACAAACTTTATATCATTAATAAAGCTTCAATGCGTTCAATATCTAAATTCTTGAATTGTGAAAAAAAATAATTAAAAATACATTGAAAAGTTACAATTTGTTTTGATTGATATAAAATTTTAAGGCCAAATTTATGAGACCTGTATTAGAAAATATGATTTATTTTATTTTTAAATATTTTTATTAAAGATGTTATTATGATTTTTTTAAAAATTAATGGCAATATTGAAATATAATTAAAAGTATTAAAAGATTTTCTTGAATCAATCGAATTAGTACACGTATACATACGCGCATAACTTAAAAACATACACGTGTTGTATAAAAGAGAGGAGCAAGTGCAACAGTCGTCGACATGGACAACTTGCTGCAATTTCTATAAGAAAGAAATTGTTTCTTGAATCAATTTTGACTTACCATAAAACTTATACGAAAAAAAAAAAAAAATGGAAGAAGAAGAAAAACAATTTTCTAACTATAGAAAATGCTGAAAATGGCTCCAAAATTATATGTCTGCCGCCTGTATGACGTAAAGACATTACTATTTTTCAAAAGTATATTATATTTTTAATTTATATTTATATCTATCTATCTTTTTATATATTTTTTTTGAGTATTGATTTTGTTAATACTATTTTGTTACATATATAATAATACAATTCCGATAATTACACTCACAATAGATTGTCTACTTCAAATTAGAATTTTTTTTATTAATGTTTTTATAATTTTTGATTAGATACATTAGAGTGCAATTTGTATTTTTAAATTTAAGACAGTAATATTAATGCGATTGACATTACAAATTGATAGTTTATTTTTTTAATTGAATATTGTGTTAGGGTAATAAATAATTTATCTTGAGATATTCGTTATATAATTGGTAAATAACAAATTACTTAATAAACTAAAAAAAAAATAAATTGAAATATTACCTAAAAATATAATATTATCGAATTTATAAGCAATCTTTAAGAGATATGAATCCTTCCCTCACATATAATAACTAAACAACTATTACAATTAGATAGGTCATAAATTTTCTTTTTGTTTTTTAAATGAATTTATGCTCTCATACTCGAAATATATGTGGACACCAAAATTTCTTTTACATATATTACTGGAAACTACCAAATCGAGCTCCGAAAGGCAATTCATAAATTCTTTAATTACCACCTCGAACATATTTATTGACTGGTAATCATACCTTTAGTCGGTGCTACTTGAGGTTAGTTCAAACTCCTTTCTGTTATTGGAAAATCTACTAATCTATTTTCCCTCTCACCTACCCTTTCTCCTGTCGAGCCTTATTTGACTTTGAGCTGCTCTTTGAAGAGCATGGTTGTTGTAACAGTTCTCTTAGAAATTTTCCAGTTAAATCTCCAATTTAAAACATAATATTCTATTTATCTTAATAAACTCATAACTTACAACACAATCAAATATAATTTCTATACCAGAATTATCTTGTTTTTTTCTTCCACCAAATTCTCCATCACTAAGTAAAAAAAAATAAAAGTGGGATCTAAGTAGTTGCCATTATGTAGACAATTATTTGTTTTTTAAAATAATAATATATTTGAATTTTAAGAATGAATTTCGGATACAATCTAGCTAATTAAATTATAGAAAACAGAAAAAAAATTATATTATTTATGTCAAATTATATTCAAATTGTGTTATAATATTTAAAAATTATTTTCAAATTACATATCCAAAATACAAAATATTTTTCCTTCTCTGTTTGTGTGAGTTTTTTCTATCTTCGGTGGCCATAATATGTTGAATAACATAATTGATAGGCCTATATAAAAAAAAGTCATACGTGAGAGACTCTTTTTTTGAAATTGAAGTTATTTTTGTTATTTTATAATTTAATAGCGACTTCGTCAATTTTATTATAAGTATACGTATGGATATAATTGACCAGTAAATAATATTAAGTTGAGGTTGATATGTATTTAAAAGAGATTTAAAAATTTGTGAGTTTAACAGGAAAATTTTGATGACATCATATCAAAACTTATTATTATAAATGTGAAAAATTGATTCGAATTATTTAATTATTAACTTAAAAAGGAAAACAAAAATTAGGCATGAAGCAGGGAAACATTCAATCGAAAGAATTCTATGATTCGTTTGACTGAAATGAATTCAAGGGCGTTTGACCTAACTTATAAGAGAAAAATTCGTTTGAATAAATAACAGTATTCGTTCGACTGAATTCAAAAGTATAAATATTCTAGAGAGCATGTAAAATCTCGGTCGAGGGAATCAAAGCATTTATTCAACTAAATTATTATGAGACAGAACTATTACAGATAGTATAAGGGAGATTTGTTCAATTGAATTTAAGATTTAATGAATTTTAAAAAGTCCTAAAAAATTCTATTAACAAATTGCGAAATTCGTTCAATCGAATTATCCATGAATTAACTAGATTGCCTCTTTCAAAACTTTCTCCTTCTATGTAATAAAAGATAATTTGATCATTTCGCTTCTTATTATAAATATCCCTCAAATCTCAAATTTTCTTCA
>JAWDEX010000005.1:5307539-5339717 GCA_035221805.1 Trichilia hirta | reverse complement strand
TCATGATATAAGTTTGAAGTTGAATTTTATGTGCTATGAACTAGTTCTATTGGAGAAAATTCTTTTGAACAAAATTTCATAAAATATAATAATTCTTTTGTTGTGAAAAGCATACGAATCATTTGAACTTAAATATGCTAAACAAAAAATATAAAATTTATTCGTACAGACGTTTCATTTGAATCATTTCGTTAAGTAAACCTTTAAAGCAAACTGTAAGTATATTTTATTTTTAATTCTAATTCTATTGAATTAAAGAAAAATTAATTTAGTAAACGAATATTTTGTGGGTATATAAGGTTGTGTTTTTTGAGTTAATTGGGAGCTAAATATAATATATTTGGGTGTGGAAGATAAAAATCTTATTATTTTTCAATATTTATATTGTGGCTTGAGCCTCTAGTGAGCCCAAGGTAGCTCTGTCACTGTTGATATATGGGGTGATTTGAATATTGAAATAAATATTTTAATGGGTGTACGATAAAAAAAATATATAATAAAAAATTTTAATATTTATAAATTAATTTTTTTTTTATATATAAGTACAAGAAAAAAATTTGGATAAAATTTTAATGTGCAAATAAATTTATTTTTTATATATTAATATAATATATAAACTTTATTAAAAAAACATGATTATTAAATAAATATATTATTTTATTTTAAATAAAGACAAAATACTACAATTTCTAAAAAAAACTAATTTAATATTTCAGTGACACGACATAAAACAGATAAGTTCAGGAAAAGAAAAAGATCTATTACGAGCAAAGGGAATAGTAACCACATATTAGTTATTGCCAGTCTACATCACATATACAGTTGGATTGGAAAATTAAATACCATTTATTTAACGTGTACGATTTAAAAGAGTATTGATATTTTGCACGTCTTTAATTTATGGAAATCGTTCGTTCGGTATATTGTTTTGTTTTGTTTTAATTATTATAGTATAATTGACTTGTCACACAAATTTGAAGGATAGATATCAAAAAGACGTAATATATAAAGTTGTTCGGCTATTTGAATTGTATAAATTTCATTAAATTCGTATTTAATTGTCACAAAAATTTTAAGAATTGATAATGAGAAGGCGATATCAAAAATAACAAATAAATAAATTTGTTTAAGTGATTGAATTGTGAAGATTTGAACACCATGATTCACTATTTTAAAAAAAATTGAAGGTTTACAATTCAATTTATTTAACTGTTTGATAGAATCTAATTTGATATGATTCATTGAAGAAATTTGTTAAAAATTTAATAAATATAATTATAATTTAGTTTTATTTAAATTAATTAAGAACAATGAAAAATATAAATTTTATTTGAATTTCAAACAAATATAATAGTACTAGATAAAAAATGATAAAATTTAATATGCAAAAAATTATAATTGAATTCTTCAAAGTACATTAAAAATAAAAATAGTGAGGTTAATCAGTATTAATTTACAAAAATACAATATTAAAACTTGTAAAATTTCATACAACATTCTTACCAATTTTATTTAAACTTACACACAAATAAATTAATTATAAATAAAAAAAAACTAAGGTAGTATTTTTTATTAAAAATTTGAAAAAGCAGAATTCTGGATAAATCTAAATTATCTATTTATTTTTTATTTAAAATTTAAATATAAATATTAAATTGTTTATTTTTCAAATTAAAAATTTTAAAATCAATACTTTTACCTTTGCATTCATATAATTTAAAATATTAAATAAATAATAGTCTTGAATTTTATAATAGTTAAAAATATTATGTAACATATATATAAAAATACTTTGATAAATTAGATCTAAAGTCAAACAAAAAATTTTAAATTAATAATTATGATAGGATATATCAAATTCTTTAAATTGTGCAATTTCTTATACTTGTATCTTGGAAAAAAAAAAAAGTGTTGAGATTTTATAGGAGTAATGATTTAATTTAAATAAATTAATTAAGCAATGATGTTTTAGAGAAGATATTTAACAAAAATTTGTAGACTTTTAAGATTAAGTTGAAAAATAAAAAAAAAAAACCTTTTTTTAACAGAAAGTGTGTGAAAAATCATATTAAGTTGCAAAAATAAATTTAATTATTTAAAATAGATAAATTCTGTAAATTAAATGTGAAGACCAAAAAATAGATATTAAAAAAGTAATAAATCTAACAAAAAGTAATAATAACAAATTTACACTTCTAAAAAATATATTACAAGTTAATAATTACAGTACATTAATTTCTGACATACCCAGAAATCTAATTTAATTCTATAAAATAGAAAAGTTAATTAAAATTAACAATCCGTTTAAATTTTATTTCTGCTACCGTCTTTGGTTTAATTCTAAACCTTTGACTCAGATTCCCGAGGCCCAGTTCTGGAACATGAGGCCCATAATAATACTGAGGAGATTTTGCTGCTTCATTAAGGGCTACGATCAAGATGAACAATATCAACGGCAGGGATATAACAAATACATAACCTATTTCAAAATCCTACAACCCAATTCCCTGCACAATCACAACATAACTGCATAATTAGATTTATTTTTTAATTGAGGTTAAGATGTTATTTCAAAGTTAAACGCGTAATTACCAAAAGTTACAATTTATTAGAAAGAAAAAAAAAGAAGCATCAAATTAAAGATTATTTTATCCTGATTCAAAATCAAAAAGGTATCAAATGATCATATTATCCTACTTAAAATCAATAGTTAAAATTAAAGGATCAAAGCTTAGTTTATATTAATTTTATCCTGATTCGAAGGTAAAAAAGGTTTCATTAATAATGAAAAAAGATTAAAAGATTAAAACTTACTTATTTTAAGATACTAATATTAAACTTGAGTAAGACGTCAAAATCTTTTATCTCGAGAAAAAATTTGATTTAAAGATAAACTTTGAGAATCACAGTAAATAAAATCTCGACTTTAAAGTCAAATTTAAAAGTCCACTGTCTAATAACTGAAATATTCTTTAAACATAGACAAAAAAGATTGGTAAGAGAGGATACATGGTAATCACTTAGGACACATAAATTTTCAAAATTATACGTTAATTATTAAGATTACGTGTTATTATTAGAGTTACGTGTTAAATCTATTCTAAATTAGGTGTTAATCTAGTATATTAAATGTTAATTTTTTGATAAATTATTTATTAATCTCAATCTCCATAAGCTTCATATAGTAGACGCTAGAGAGATTTCTTACAACTATAAAAAGGCCAGTAAAAATATGTGAATGAAATTATTAGCTCTCAAATACTCAAATTATTGTAAAATCTACTCTCTCTACAGAAATTTCTTAAGAATTGACTTGAATATCGAAGGGCGTTTATTCAGCATTCCTCTAATTATTGTTTGTAATTTGCAAGTTTTAGCAATTAAACCACCGTTGATATGTGTATCAACACAAACATCTTTTAATTATGTACATCTTTTAACTATACAGTATATAATAGTTTTAAAAGCATACAATTTTAAACATGCTCACACACGTACAGGGCTTTCTTTGAGAGCTCTTGGGAGTCAACGGCATGTTAGTTTAAAATTCACAAACGTTTCAGCAAATTCTATAAATAATTTTAACTTCTTCTTCTTCATTTTCAAATTGATTTTCACTCTTATCGATCAAGAATTATAGACAGACAGGTGAGCTGAGAGAGCAAGCAACAATTAAACAGGTTATACAGAAATAAACAAATAAACAAAAATAAAAAATAGGAATTGAAAGATTTTTTAGCAGAAAATAATTACAAATTAAGTTCTAAATTAATCAGTGAAACTGCGTACCTCTTAATTTCTTTTAGTAATATTTTCCCACAAAGTGATAGAAGCAGAAAGGGAAAATGATGGGAAGTTCCTGGGGTGATTTGATTAACCACATGTTAACGGGTCACAACAGAAGACTCACACGTGGACTCTAACAACTCCGCATAACACCATTAGCCACACACACAGGAGGGATAACATCTGACATTCTAATTTTTTCTTTCGGAAGAAATATATTTTTATTGAATAATATGAACATTTTCATTAACCTTTTTTACGAAAAAAAATAACCTAAATTTTAATAAATATATTTTAGTTTTATTATTTTTTAATATATTTATATAATTTTCTTAATTTAATTTATGAATTTTAAAAATTAAAGATAATTAAATTATTTTATTTTAATAATATTTAATTAACAGAGTATTATATAATTGAAATAGAAAATAAAAATAATTTAAATTGAAATACTAACAAAAAAATTTTATATAAATTTTTTTTAAAATTATAAAACTAAATATCTATTTAATTAAAATTTTAATATATATATATATATATATGCTTCTGAATCCTCCCGTTGTTAACATATGCCTTTTAAAAAAATATATTTTATACTTTTAAAATATTTCTGTACTCTTAACGATTTTTACATCATATCATATAAAAATATATTACTTGATTAATCAATCGTCTAATTAGATAGTAATTAAAAGTATGTAAGGCCATTAAATGTATTTTTATTGGGTAATAATACTTTTAAGAATGACACACAGATACCCATATAAGTAAAAGGTGTGTTATTCGTGATAAAAATGAATTCAATATGAATATTAATAAATATTCTAGATAAATACCTATTTATTTGTTTATACATTTTTTTAAAATGACATCTTTTTAAAAATAGTCATAACAATCTCATTTTGATTTTTATATTTAAACAAAAATATTATTGGTGGTGTAGCTAGTTTGATAAATGATAATTTAGTAGTAATTTTATACTTACATTATACATAAATATAATATATTTTAAATTTCATGAATATTTAATTGTTATTTTAAATAAATTTTTAAAAAATTTAACGTTGAATTAAGGGTTTTAAAAACACGCACACCAATTTATTATATCAACTAACTTTGAGTGAGTTTCTTATATGCAATTATTCATGTTTTAATTATTTTGAATTTTTGGTAATTTATTGCTTGGAAGACAACTCACCTTTACCTTTTAGACTTTGAAGGTTTGGTTACTTTAAGATGAAAATTCTAAATGTAAGGATGTGTATATATATATATATTAATAAAAAATTAATATTACCAAACATTTAATTAATTTAAAGCTAGTTTTACTTAAAGCGCTGTAAAAAAGCTATAATTTCAAGTAAAATCTATATTATTATATACATATATTAATAAGTCAAGAACTCCAAAGGTTGTGCTAATGAGAGTTGTTTTCTTGTTGAAATTGAGCAATTAAAACCGCATTAAATATGTTATTTCTATAATTTAATACATAAAATATCATCCCATTAAACTATTATATTTTAATATTGAAAGGCATCAATTTTAAATTTTAAATTATACCTCAAGCATTCCCAATTATGAATATTACAGCGCTATTGAAGGTAAGCAAAATAAACTGGTGCATAAAAGGTTGTGATTCAATGTTTTTTTTAATCAAATATGTTTCTATATTTTTTATTACTTAAAATAAAATATTAACCCTAAATTAATCAAAGTCAACCGTTATATACTATCTTAGATTAGATGTAGTCTATCGGACTTCGAGCTTCCATCTTTCATTTTAAAATGTTTCCAATTGGGCCATAGCTCAAGTGGCTACAATATCGCAATTTCAAACATGCATTTAGAACATCAGTCTCTTTTAGTTACAAAGGGCAATTACACACAACCTAACACATATATATACAATCAGCAACCGGATAACATTTAACAACCCACAATTCTCAATCTTCGGAAGAAACCATCACTACTCGTATTATTATGCTTCCCTATGAGTGAGATTTTTTTTAGACTCACACCCCCAGAAGGCCTAGGGCTAGCACTAGCAGAGAATCGAAACAACTAAAAAAGAGTACATTGTTAAGTTTTAATTCTCAGTATCAGGGATTTTCTTCCCCTTTCCAATGGAATGGGCTCTGTATGCTAAGCACTGAGAAACCAATATCTGAACTCTCAAACTTAATTAATCAACTTTCACCTTCCTTCTATCCATTTTCATTGATCCTGCTGCAATTACATGTCCAGTAACATTTATCCTATGTATACATTAACACACATGGCAATAAAATTTGCAGCATTAACTTTTAATACAGAGACACTGCAGTCATGTAACAACTGAGAAATCTTCATTTACATTTTGAGCCGCTTTCCAAAATCAAGAAGCCCCAAACTCATCCACCCAACTGAGGCAAACCGGGGTCACAAGTCTATGAACCATAAGCAGATGATGTCGGTACCTTTCGCAACTCATGGGTGCCAGATGGTTTGTTGGATAATCGACGCCTGTAGCGTTTGAGAACAGATGCCAAATTCTCTTTTCCCCTGGGAAAAGCCACATCGCCAGCAGCAGTGCCCATTCGACCCTTTCGACAAGATATTGCATTCTCTACATCCTTGATCAGATCTAGGAGTGTTGCTGCAGTCGTGAATTTCCCCCTTCCGGATTTTGCAGTAGCGATCAACATGCCATTTGAAACAGGCGGGCTTGACTTCTGCTGTGCAGGGATTTGAAGGCAAAAGCACGGGGACATTGGAGAACGTGTTCTTGAAAATGCTAAATCTATAACACCCTATAAAATTTTCACGAAGAAACATAACTGTCAAGCTCATCCAGACACAGAAGAAACAATAAAGCAATTCCACTAAGCTGACACGTACAATTACAATCTGTCGGTAACAGAAAATTTAAGATGAATCAACATCGGTCAAAGGCATATGTTCCATGTATAAACAAATAAATAAGGGACATTAAATGAATAATTTCCTAGTTTTCCTAGGAAAATCTAAACATTAAACCCTGAGGATGCGTTGATTGTGGTAAAGAACAAAAGCAATGCCTAATTGTAACTGTTAAGCATGGCCACTGGAAAGATTCTCCGACTCCTACAATGATAACTTATTTCCTTATCAGGAGTGTAAATTTCATAAAAGAAGAGCTTCTCAAGTTAAGACTGATAAAATACAAATTTGTCCCAGCTAAACATTAGCAGAATAACTGTTTCCATCCAGTAAACTAGTAACCAAAACAAATCTCACCAGAAACCATGGTCATTTGATGCACATACTAGTTACGATAAATAGAGAAACAGCTTTAAATTTACCTGAAGGCGATTTAGTACATAAGTATATTTTCCCCAAAGCTCAGGCCGACTTTCCATAAGTGACAGATTAAGAACCCGGTGTATGCACCAGACACCAAAGCTTATTATCAAACCCACTCTCCATATACAGCCATCTCCGCAGTGAGGAACTGAGGAAACCATGGTAAAACCCGCCTCATCATTTTTCAACGTCAGGCCAAACTTCCTTCCCAAAGACAAATAGTGAGATTCACCCATATGAACAACCTGGTTTCTCTCTCTAGTTTCAGCTTCATAAAGAAACCTTTCCCTGGCAGCCACTCGATCAATTAAATCCTCATCAGCCCCATCATTCGGTTTAAACAACCACTCTGATCCTTCCAATTTCAAAATCTTCACAATACAATGTCTAAAGGATTGAAGAAGTTTTGCCTCTGTATCAACAACAGAAGTAGTCTCTTGAGAAATTGAACTTGACCTATTTCTAAGCTCTTCGCCAACAGACTGATTTTTATCAGCTACCCCAAACTGTTCAAAAGGCTGCCTAGACCAAAGGGATCCAGTGTCTGAACCTGAACTCAATGGCATGGGGAAAGTATCTTCATAGGCATTTGATGGAGAGAGCTCACCAAATGCCAAAGGAGCCCCTGTTCTAGATGCAGGATTTGAGTATGGGGACAGTTTGTAACCTGCCATACCAGCAGACGGCTTATATGCAGTAGAAACATCCAAATGAGCCCCCTTATAGGATATATACTGATCCTTTAGGGGAACAGATAGTCCTGATATGTCTGGCAAGCTACGGTATTTCTTTTCATTAGGGGGTCCAGAAATGCGAACATCAGCATATGGTCTTTCAGCCTGCAATGAAATATTCCTAGATACAGCCAGGTTCTGAAATCCAGCGGCTGGTACAGAGCTCATCCCATTCTGCAGTTTCTGGCCTATAGTAAAAGCAACTGAGTCTCTGTAGTCTGTGGGGCCCGAAGAAGGGGATTTAGGACCTGGTGACTCCCATTGACCATTCAAGAAATCAGAGTTTCTTTCCCTAGCAATTCGACTGAGATGTGCCAGGTCACAATCATGCACTGTTGGCTGATAATTCCAGGAATCAAAAGATGGCATGGTGCGCAAACTAGAGTACTGCCTCCCACCAGAGTCTTCTGATGGAATCTGCAAACTAGAATACTGCTTACTAGAGCTTTGTAACGGAAAGCGTGGACTAGAGTACCACCTCTCACCAGAGTTTTCTGACGATGGAATGTGCAGACTAGAATACCGCCTCTCCCCATAACCTTCTACCGGAATGTGCAAACTAGAGTACTGCCTCTCACCAGTGTCATGAACACCAAGGCTGGAATTCTGCACATAAGCATCCAACAACTGCATGTGATTAGACCACAATAAAGACGACCCCCTTTGAACTCCATATGATGAATCAATACTACTTTGCACACTCTGCTGCCTGGGAGAGTCATATAAACTTGAGCTCAACAAAGAATCAGACCCTCTTGCAACAGCTGGAATGCATCCACTCAAATCCTTTGCAGTACTGTCCATTTTAAGCGAAGTGGAAGTCTTCAACTCAACCCCTAACAATAAATCCAGTTTCTTAGTTCTCGCGTCTTGAGTCATTTGCCCATGGTAGTCATACAACTGTCCCCAAAAGTCATCAAGAACCACAGCTAATTGACGCCTTGCAGCACGACCCAACCCTGCTAATCTTGAAAGACTTCCAACACAATTACCACCATCATCACTTTTGCCACTGAGACTCCTAAATGAATTTGGACCATCTGATGTCACTGATGAGGTACTCTCAGGAACATCTTTGGATGATTTTTCAGGCTCACAGGAATCTCCTTCATCCTCCTCCTTTTCATTATGTATATCTCCCTCCACTACTGTTTTCACTGGTGGATCTGTTGAGTCAATCTTTAAGATCTTGGAGTCTAACAAATCATCACCAGTGACATCTTTTGCTCCAGTTGAAGAGGGCATTGCATCTAGAGGGCTTGTTGATTCCTCTTTAAGACATTGCGCAGGACTAGGAAATGCAATATTAGAACGATTTTTCTCAGTAGTAGTCAATTGAATTTCCTTATCAGACTGCATGATTGACTCAGGCAAGTCAAGATCAGATCTTGTAACGTATGGTTCTGGTTGGCTTTCCTGAGGCTTTCCCACTGCTGGGACTGATTTGTGCTTCTCTAAAGGTCCTTTTCCAAGATATCTAGATTCAGTTAGATTATCCATCTCCCTCTCAGTAAAGGTCCCAATCTCCTGATGAATATCGCAGCTCAAGACCCGAGCTTGATTTCTAGAGCTTGCAGATTTTAAAGGGGTGGCTGCTAACCAAAGCATCAAACAAATTGATGTACAACCAGTAATCAGAAGGATGGCAAAAGGTAATGTTGTGCTGCTTCCCGTATTCCATCTCAAATTACCCACCCAATCACTATTACCAAATATCATTTCCACCATAAATACAAGCTTCAACACTAGCATCCCCATGAATGTTATCAGTAATAGGAACTCCAGAAACTGGGAAATTTTATGAACACCCATTATTGGTCTTGAAGAGGCAATCCGAAAAAGAGGGATTACAGAAGATGGAAGCATCATAGCTACCATAACCTGCGTGAATATAAGCAATTGATATATCCCTTCAGCTCCTGACGTCCACACACAATATAGAGCAGGGACTATACCAATGATTCTGATTGTAGTACGATGAAGCCAACCAGGTATGTCCAGTCTCAGGAGATCTTGTAAGACTACTTGTCCACTCAGATTCCAATTTATTGCCGTGATTTGTTGTGAAACAAACAGAACCAGTAAGAAAACAACTGGGGCTACAGGGCTCCTTAATACCTGATTTCATAAGTTTGATAGATGATGTTTGATTAGATGCATCAAAATGATTACTGATAAAGGCACAGGCACTATAACGCACACAAATAGCTCTTTAGAACATGATTCTTGAAAGTAATAAGCAGCGCTTTCTTATGAAAATGAAAAGGCATTAAGAAAAAAGAAAAAAACAGAGAATAAAACCTGTTCCATCAGAGACATTGCATCCTGAAAAGTAAGCAGAACCAGACCAGTGCTATGGAACAAATTTGCTGCTGAGTTCATCAGCAGATAATTCACCATATAAATGCCACTGAAGGTGCATAAGATGGCAAAAAAATGGTCATGACACAAGGCACCCTTGGAGATGTTCAGCTGTCTCTGATGCTGCTGCAAGAATGAAGAGAAGAAACTTTTAGAAGCTTAACAAACTAGTATATCAATACCATTCACTTCAATAAGCACACAGGACGATATTGACGTGCAATAGCTCCACTGTGGACAAGATACAAGGCAAATGTATGTGACTGTGAGCTACAGTCCATGGGAGTGTCAAAAGTACGAAGAGTAAAACTGTGGCTCAATAAAATATCAGAAACAGAATCTACAAAGAACTCTAATTCAAGGTCATTTTTAACTGAATGAAAAGAAGAAATTACAAGGGAAAATGACGCACACAGGATATTAAATCAATTATAATACCACTAAGTCTGTCACTATCCGACCATTTATCACAACAATGCACAGTCAACCGCGTACAATAGAGGTTATCAACTATGCACAGCGTGGGATGATATATGCAGAAGGAAGAGAGAAATACCCGAATGATAGAAGAATGGAGGTACAAATTGTGTGGCATCATACTTGCTCCAAGAAGACTCATTAGAGAGAATGCACTATCCCCACTCAACTTTGTTAGCATCCCATTCATCGAGAGTGGAATATCTGGTTGAATGATAAGCACTCCGAGAACGTAAGAAAGTACTATGATCCCTGCCATACACATGCACAGGAAATTTGTGTTGCAGCTCTCCTGAAAATATCACATTGATCGGCACATCAATAAAACCGCTAGGATGAGATTGCAAAAGAACACAAACAATCAGCCTACCAGAAGTCCAGCAAAAAGTGGAAATAAAACAGCATCAGCAGCTGCTAAAAAAACACCTGTGGACAATTCCACCCCCATTAAAAGATTAAGACCATGGGCAATGCCCAGAACCTGGGGCCAAAAATTAACAAATCAGATGCTAGTAGCAAGACAAGAAGGAACCACGAAAGATATGTCACGAATCATGGTAAATGCCTTAGTTTACAACAGCATTCAGAAAAGAAGACAAACATAACATCAGCACAAAAGCAGGAGAAGATAACTACCATAGTAAGATCCAGCAAAATGACGGAAAGCTCGGTTTGAACTCCTAAAAATATGCATGTCCACTTGTCATACTCTTCTCTACAAATCTATTGTCATTATCAAGGAAAATAAAAAAATTTTATTATACTTCATTGGCATAAAAAAATATAAGACAAAAGAGAATCGAGGAGAAAAGGAAAGAGAAAGAGTATGAATAATCAACCATCGCACCAAATAAACAGATGCTAAGCTAAGAGATACTAAAGTTGCCGGCTAGCAGAACTTGGGCAGCCTGATCTATCAATATAGTAGCTGTTGCAGTATAAGCAGAATCAGAATGGAAAAGACATGATACCTGAGCAAGATCCCTTCCTGTGACAATTGCAATACGAGCTGAGAGGTACTGACAAAGAATGGCCGCAAAATTGAAAAGTAGCATTAGCGCTACCAAATCAAAACCATAATGAGCACCTCCTTCAACGATTACTGCCCACTTTCCAGGATCCACATATCCAATTGAAATCAGAAGCACAGGTGAGACAGCAGGAACTAGCCGATAAAGAACGCTAGGCTGATGGTTGGCATTTTCAACATCAACATCCATATTAGCACTCTGTATTTAATGTAACGAATACTAATGCGATATGATACTTATAATACACTTCTAGCCATAGAAACACCAAATTTGCGCCCAGTTAAATAAATTATATGGCTGCTTACAGCCACTGCATCAACTGACAAAGTATGCCACACAACAAAAGTCACCCACCAGATCGGCAGCTTCTTCTATTAAATATGCATACCTAATGCAAAGTTACAACAAAATTGATCATCTTTTTAGCACGTTAACTGGTAGGACAACATGCCCCAATGATATCCCCGAAAAGCAGGATTTATAAGTGCAATTGTACAGATCAACCTTCCTCTCATGACACAATTACCGCAAAGTTTACTTCAAAAATTACTAAATTCCAACAGTAACTGCAATTGTCCAATACCGATCGAACTTGCCAGACAAATCAGCTTATACAACGCCCAATAAATATCGTTTTCTTGTCCTGGTCATGATCAGTAGGTTCCTCCAAACCAACCAATAGCTGCAACAGCAATCTAGGACCAGAATATCTCCAAGTACTTTGAGCCAATTCCTCCTTGAAACCCAACTCCGATGCGTAGTCTGATTCAATAAGAAATATCAGTTACCAGTCAAATAAAAAATAAAAAATTAATAAATTTAACAAGTTGTAAAAGTCTACACAGAGGTCTCTGAACAAAATAACACGTATTGCCATATCAACATTTGAAGGCAGCTAAAGGGAAAAAACACCTCACGCACGCTAACTAAAAGAAATATATGTAATCAGGTATCGTTTGGCAGTAATTAAATGTATGGACTCGGAATATTTCAAAACGGAGCTTTCAAATCATTTGCAACTTAAAAACAACATAAAGTTACGAGAGTAAGACATAAATACAAGATAGTCCGCAAACCATGGTCCAACCTCATGGGCTTTAACCATTCATTGATGTCTCAACAGGTTTATCAAGATATTAAGTAAATGACTTACCAACACCAAGTCATTCAACATACTACAAGATCTTTCAGAAATTAACCAAAAATGAAAAAAAAAAAAATCAAGAAGAATCTGATGACAATCCATCAAAATTCCGAATCCCAGGTCAATAAAAATGCAAACCCAACTTACACCTCAGATCTAAAATAATATCACAAAAACAACCAGACTAATATATTATATAAGGACAGAGGCACCATCCAATAAAACAAAAACCCTAATCCCCAATAAACAGAAAGAACAGAGCTTGAAATCCCATAACCAAACCCACATATCAGAAACATCAAAAATCATCACTACGGATCTGAATCACTTAAAAAAGCTATAAACCCAGATACCATTTTGCACAAATCTTGAAGCCGATTCCAGGACCCCAAAAACACACCCACAAGAAAGAAAAATCTGCACTATATTAGGGTTTTGATGACTCTTTAAAACCCTTTACCTTTCTGACACGCATTCTCCTCTTTTGACTCTATTTTTCCTCTGTAACCTATATCCCTATCAGGTAGGATACAAGTACATCTTTACCAGGATCTGCTTTAATGAGGGACAACGGAGTTAAACAGAAGCTTTGTCAGATGGATGAGAGAGGAAAAAAAGGGTATGCAGTTTCATGAGAAAGTAAGTAAAAGTGAATTTAAAACAAACAATAGTTGTGTATAACGCCCTCCGTTTGAGAGAAAAAAAAAACCCATAAAAATTAAAAAGAAATATAAATAAAGAGAGTGATGTGGGGAAAACTTCAAACTTTCACATCAAATGAAGTGTTAAAAGCTAGAAAGATCTAAAAGACGGTTAGTGTTTTACTAACTTTTTCATTTATGGCAGTGAGAGACAGAAGCTGAAGCTTGAGGGCGAGACAGGCTGAGGCAACTCTCTCTTTCCTCTTTCTCTTTTTCTCTTTCCTCTTCTGAGTCTTGGGTTATGGATAGTCATTCCCATTAAAAACAAAAAATACAAATTGGGATAATTACAGGGTCTCATTCACTCCAATGATGTCATTTTTGGATTGTACAGTCGTATTCTATTCCATAAGTTTAAAGCAAGGAACTTACCACTTTCATTTTCATGTTAATTGGATAAATGGACAGTGGCCGGTCAAATAAGTTAAAGTCAATTTCAATGTTTGTTTATATTTTATTTAAATAAAAATAAAAATACATACAATTAATCTCGCTCTACTCTTTCTTTGGATTTATGAATTTAATTAAATAAAAAAAATTCATATAAAAGTATTTGCCCATGCATATAAAGTGGCTTTTTGCGATTTTTTTATATTTTTCTAATTTTCACGTTTTCTATTAATTTTTAATTTCTTAATTATGATTTTGAATTTGAGTAATGTTACATGTAAAAATTTCTATCTCAAATTTATATGTTATTTATTTAATTGTAGAGAGATAATGTGATAAGTAATTTGAAAAAAATGTTAATAATTACTTTTAGAGTACTTAAAAATTTTATATTTATTGTTTATCACAAATTATTATATTAAATAATAAATATAAAAGTTCTAATAAGTGTCACTTGTTCGTAAAATCAAAATATATTTTCATTTGATAAATATTATATTATTTAAGTTAAAAATTTTAAATATTTAATAGTATTCTTTAGAATTAGTGTGTATATATATTAAATGTATATATATATATTAAATGTAACAAAAACTCTCAAGAACTACAAGTAGAAAATAAAAACTTGCATTGGAAGAATAAGATTGTAAACATAAGAGTTTGACACAAGATGTACTATGAACCAAAATGTATCATCCGATTAGGGAAGATTAATTGGGGAAACATCAAATCAAACCATAAGTTTGGATGAAACTGAATCGGTTTTTTAATATGACTATTTAATTCTTACAAAAACTAATATGAAAAAAAAGTTAGGGATTAATTTATTACAAGTTATTTAAAAATATCCCAATTGAACGTTTTGCCAATATTTAAAAAGTAAATTGTTATTACCACAATATTAGTTAATTGACTAACATCATTTACATTCATATCCGGCCTTCGTACATTTAGCACCAATAGAAAGTTTTGACGATGATGTCCTTCGATAAATTTTAAGGAGTTTTTGACAAATCTTTATTCAATCATGTGTTTGATTCATTTAATAGTTTATCTAACTTTGAAATGCGTTAATATTGTTAATACTATTTATATAAGCTACTTCATATGGACTGAAATTCTCTTTCTATACGAATATCTTGATAAAATTATGCGTATAATTAATAGCTAATCAACAAATATAGGTAAAATGTGATATTCACCATTTTTGAATTAGTGGCATTTTGGCCATTTCATTGTTTGAGGGTAGTTTTTTCTTTTTATCATATTAATAAACGGATATCATGTATGTGTAGTCTAAGTAATATTAAAATAAGATGCAAAATTTGAGAAATTTTCATTGAGAAGCGATCAAATTCAAAATAGGTTTTTTAATTGTAAACCATTTCGAACAACTTAGTTTCAAAACAAATTTTTTATTGATCTAGACCTCTGATTAATGAACCACTTTTATTACTCGAAGATGAAAAAAAGAACTTTAGGTTAAAAAAAAATGTAAGTGAAACCATACATTAAATGAGAATAAAAATAACATAAAAAAAAATAAAGAAACAATAAAATCTAAAACAGGGGGAAATAAGGCCGAAAACTCTTAAAGGAGTCCGACCCAAGGTCCTGTGCTGAACATGGCACTAAACTTGACCAATAAAGAAATAAGGCACTAGTCATAGCTCCAGACACGGCGTCAAACATGTACGACTTCATGTATAATGAAAATTTTGCTTCTTATTCCTAAGTTTTATTTCTTCTCTATTTTAAGGACATTTTGAACCTTTCATGCCCAATTATATATACCCCAAATCTCTCAAACTCTTATTTTTTCTCACATTTCTCTCGTATTTTTATTTTCTTTCCCTTTTAATTTTCTTCAAATCCACTTATTGATCTCTTAGTTATTGCACTAAATCAAATGAACACTCCCTTCTTTTTATTCTCCAATTTGTATTTTCAAAAATAGTAAAGTATTTAAGTGAGAATAGTGTTAGTATTATATGCCTTAAAATCATTCATGCTGTCAATTTTGGATACATTGTATTAAATTACTATAATAATATATATTTTACATATTTATTAATAAAAAAATTATGTCAATTCATATGTATATACTGCTGTTTCTATCCAATTATACTAGTAATAGAATATGCATATGAATTGTCTAAGATAATTGAATTATCTAAATTATTCTCTATAAACTTAATATCGACTAGGCATTAATATTGCATAGTAGATACACTGAATATCTACGGTAAATATCATGAGATGATATTAGTACGAGTGATATAATAGTTACATCATTAAGATATTAGTGTAAAATAATAGTTAGAGAATTATTATTTAAACGTGATCAAAGTATAATAAATCATACAAAATTGTGTTGTCAATGACTTATTATTGAATTATATAGGTGTATTAACTACTCCTCAGACCTTAAACATCATGGTTGTCAATCGGTATAGATACATACAGTTCATATGATGTACAAATGCGAGACTAATCATATCTTATATTCAGAAGTCAGTTTGATCATATATTATTTATATTGAATAGCAAATGACTGTCAAAAAGAATCTATTAATTTGATATAGTAAATTTTAAGATGCCGTTGACACGATCTAAATTTGAATTTTCGATTAGATATTAGTAAACGAGTGAAAATAAAATCTTTTATCAAAATATAAATATCATATTAAGAGTTCATAATGACAAATCCAGCTAGTATTGACTGATTATTTGATTATAATTGAATTTAAAATTTTGACATTTGTGAATCCTAATTTAGTTGGAATTAGACGAATAGAAAGAGGCTATTCACACAAAACTTATAATTAAGAATAAAAGTTTAATGAATACTTTTTTCTTTATAATTTAGGAGTTATAACACATTAGTAGATGTCAACCATAATCATTGAGTATTTGAATGGTTTAAAATGATATTAATAAGATTAATTTTAGCTCACGACTAATATTATAGTGCACTTGAGAGGTGACAACATAAATATGAGATTATCTTTGCTATTAAAGAGAGTAAACAATATCTGCAAGAAAACTAGCACTCTCGAATATATTATTTAACTAAAAGTCGTAAATAATTTACGTATTAAATAGTTTAACAAAAAGAGAACTTAAAACATTAACCTTATTATGATTTAAAATAAATTATAATATTACATAAATATTTAAATAGAATTTGAGATTAATTTATGATTTCTAAAAGTTAAGAGTCTAAATGATATTTTTTAAATGAGAACCTAAATATATTTTGTAGTTATGGGCCTTAATGATATTTTGCATTTAAAATTAAAGAAATAAAAAGAAAGCATAACGTATCTATTTTATTTTCCTTTTTAGTTTTTTTCTTTTTCTTCTTCTTCAGCTCTCTTTCTCTTTCTCACAGTGGCCAAAAATAAAATAATTAAAGGCATTTAATTTTTCAAAGATGTCATAAAATTAGTATTACTCTTCATTAATTAATCACTAAAAGGTAGTAATTATCAAATTAAATTTGTTTACTTTACGGAAAAAAAAATACTATTTATACCCAATTGTGCTTGCTTTTTTCGATGCATTTCGTAATTTACATACGATCATATACTCACAAATAGAAGTTAAGGTTTTTATTAAGATAGGATTCTTTTGAAATCGATGAAAAAAATTAGTTTATCAGACTATAAATAATTTTTAGGTAACATTTTTAACTTGTTTTAAGTATTACTTTGTAGTTTAATCGAATTAAAAATTTAGGATTTATTGTGCACTTAAAAAATTCTGGAAATTAAACTTAATTATGATGAATTGATTATAAAATTGTAAAATTTAGTTAGAAAATGTCGAAATAGGAGATAGAATGGCTTGAATATAAGTTTTTATAAAATTCAAATAAAAATTACTGTACATAAATACTATTTTATTCAGGAATGAATGAGTTAAAGAGTTAAGTTTATATGTTGACATGCATTAGAATAGATAGTGACGATATAGAAATGACCATAAAATTTTATTTGGTAAAAATATAATGAATAGTTAAAAACGAACATGATTCCATTAGGTTATGTTTGACTAGAAAAATTTAATATATTCATAATACATAGATCATATTGACTTTTGTTTAAAATATAAAATTGATAAACTTGTTAATAAATGTGTGATTTAAGCTTAAAGAACTAGATCGATATTTTAGCGGTGCGAGGTAATAAAAAGGAATGTATATCCTCACTAGACTGTGAGTTAATTCACTTTCTTTTAAATACTTTTAAAATATTTTTATGAAAAAATTACTTGTTTTATGATTTAAAAAGTAGTTATTACATGCTTATCATATAAATGGCCTACTAAATTGTGTGTTGATTTGTATATGTGATCGAAGGTCAATTTCGATATTTTTATGCTTTCGTATTGATTTGTGAACTTTGATTATGATATGTATTTAGTTGATTTTGATATTAGTTTTTTGGTTTGCTTGAATTTGATTTTATGATATGAATTTGGTGATAATTAGGCTGATGAGCCAATTATTGTGATGAATAATCTATGGTTGGATTTTTAAGAGGTCGCTTAGGTAAGTGTGAATTTAAGTAGCCTATGATGGGATATCATATAAAATATGAGTATGGCTTATTATTCGAAGTGACTTAGATGTTACCAATTATTTAGGTGATGTGCTGGGCACATTATAAGTTTAAATAACCTACGGTAAAATGCTATATAGGTGATGACTAGGGCTCATTATTATTGAATTTAAGAAATGTATGAAATTGATAAATAATACGAGGACAGTCACGATTATTACTATGTGACTACTTGTAGCTAACACCAGTAAGTTGAAAAACGTTTTGAGATAAAAGATTTTCTTTAACTTGTATTTAAAATATTTTGATAAATAAATTAGTTTTATAAGAAGAAATCTTATTAGTGGTTTGATAGTGTATCTCGATTAAGGTACTGCTCCAAGAACGATAGATAACTTGATGATTTATTTATTTTAAAGAAAGTATAGGCCTAATAAATAAACATAAGATTTATAAATGAATCGTTTGAAAGTATATATGTTTATAAAAATGATATTTTATAAAACAAATAATTTAGTAAACTAATATTTTATTTTATTATTTTATTTATAAAAATAGTTCACTAATTAAGTTTATATTAGTATGCTCTCTCCCTACTTTACTTCTTTCAAGTTAGCAATGCTAGAAAAAGCAGTGGTAATGTGGAATAGTTGCAGTCCTTTATTTCTTGATAGCCAAATAAACTTGACTTACTTTCTATATAAGAGTCCATTAGATATTATATGATACTTCAACGATAAATTTATCATTTTAAAGAGTTTATTCAAAATTTTAAATGATTTTGAGATATTTTTCTATTTGAAATAAATAAATAAAACATTTATAACAAAACATGTTAAGAAAATATTTAGGATTTGTGTAGAAATTAATTTGTTACGATAAAAACTATGGCTTATATTAAAAAATCATTAGACTATACTCTTTTTCAGTGTTTATTCTAATCAAAAGCAAATTCAAACCTCCAATAACCTATTTTTTTTATATGAAATCAATGCAAGTAAAAGAAAATGATATGCATATATTTTTAAGTAAAACTACGCTTATCTTTATGAAAACTACCTATCATTGACGTTGACCTCGAATAGCACGTAAATCTACATATATCTGTTCTCGACATTTTTAACCAGTGGATCATTCTACAAATAGGATCATAATTTCTCTTATATTAGCTACAATATTGTGCCCATTTACTTAGAACGATTACTGTTTCGGTCCGTCCTTAGGCTACTAATATTCTGTAGTTACAGATGGCTTTCCAGTCATTATTAATATCATCAAACCAAATCAATCACATGAAATCTAAAATCAAGTTAAATATATGCACAACATCAAAGTTCATTTCATGTTCTCAAAATACAAATGTCAAAATTGATAACCAATCACATATATAAATCAATACATAGTCCAATAGGCCATTTATATTCATTTTAAAATAATAATTATAAAATAAACTATTTTCTAAGTCATAAAATAAGTAAATTTTTATAAAATATTTTAAAAATATTTAGAAAAAAGGAATCCACTCATGGTCTAAGGAGGTTATACACTCTTTTTACTTCTCACACCTTATAGTCTTGTCACTTGGGTTCTCTAAGTTTAAATCACAGATACATTAATTTTTAAATCTTAAATAGAATTCAGTACGATCTATGCGATATAAATGTGCTTAAAACACTAAGATTTTGTAATTGAACCTAAGTAAATGAAATTATACTTGTTTTTAACAATTTACTTGATTTTTATCAAATGAAATTCTATAGCCATGTCAAATTCATCACATTCACTTCTAATGCATATCAACATACAAATTCAACTATCTGACTTATTCGTTCATGGATAAATAATATTTGTACACAATAATCATTATTTAATTTTTACTAAAATTTTTATTTAAACTATTCTAACTTCTATTTCGACATTATCTAGTTAAATTCTTTAAATTTTTTACTCAATTCAATATGATCAAGTCCAATTTCTAAAAATCCCTAAGTACACAGTAAATTTTAAATTCTAAATCTAATTAAATTACAAATTTACACTTAAAATGAGTTAGAAGTCTTGTCTTATCTAAAAGTCATTTAGAGGTTGAGAGAATCAATTTCTTTGCTTATTTCAAAAACCTCAATTTGTACTTAATCCTAACTTTTGTTTTTAGTCGACACTATAGCTTATTCTCTAAAATAAAACTTATAAAATGTACAGAGTATTGAGTTCTTGTGATTAATGCAAGAATTAAAGATTTAATTAGTGGAAAGTTAAGAAAATTAGAAGAGAAAGAAGTGGGATAAATAGGAGAAAAACGTGAGGTAGAGGAAGGGAGGAGATAAATGAGAGCTTTTCAGGGTTTGGAGCATATATATAATAAGGGATGAAAAGTCCAAAATATCCTTAAAATAATGGAGAAAGAAAATTTAGGGATAAAAGGTAAAATTATCAATTTTAGAATCCCTGAAGATGTTTGACACCGTGTCTGGCATCACCTTTGTAGACCAAGGCAAACTTAAGGCTAGACCCCCTTGAGTGTTTTGGCCTCATTTTTTCTCTGTTTTAGCTATTATTGTTCCTATTTTTTTTATATCTCTTTTACCCTAATCTGATATCTTTTTTTCACCTTCAATTTTTTTAAACCTCAAGTTCTTTCTTTCATTTTCGAGTAGCAATAAGCGTTTTATTAATTGAAGGTCAACATCAATGAAAGTTTGCTCTGAATATAAGGTATTTGAAAGGTTTATATTTAAAAAATCTCTTCTTAACTCAATCGTTTTTTAACTATTTTTTTTTTTGAATTTTGCTCTTTACTTTAATATTATTTAATTTACATGTATACGACATCTGTTTATTAATATGACAAAAATGACACAAATGTCTTGGGATAGTAAAATGGTCAAAATATCACTAGTTAAAAAATGGCGGATATTACAAATTTATTTTTGAAAAACAACTAAAATTAAAACTTAATTTGTTATTTGAACAAAATTTAGGAACAAAAATATTATTTTTATCCTTATTTATTATTTTAATAAACTTTAGGTTGTGCTATTAGTTAATTTTAAATTTGTTGCTAAATATTTTAACATTGTAAAAAAGAATGTAGTTTCATATTCAATTTTGGAATTATACACCTTTGAATCCTTGAATTCTTATATCTTTTCAATAAATTTGTCTGTTTATTTTAAATTAGCTCTTAAATTTAAAAATACCCCTTAATATTGAGTTTTAATCATACCCATATACTTATTTAATATAGACGAACATATTATATATTTATTCTCGTTTTCAAATAATAGAAAAATTCAAAAATTCATATATTAATATTAATATTTTATTTTATTCTATTTTTGAGTTTTTGATGCAAGTTATTAAAATATACGTTAATAATTATATTTTATTTTAATATATAGCTAATAATTTTGCAAAAATAGTAAATTCATGCACGTTTTAAGATTTTTTTTAAAATAAATTATTATTAATGCACAGGACTCTGTATTCTTCCTCCACTTCACATGGTTGTTCTTGATTTGGCGGTCGGCAATTCAATGCATCAAACGATCCATAACTCCTTTTAAAATTTATGAGATACATTAACAATTAATAAATTATAGATACAAATACAATTCGATAATTAACTAATTAATTAAATAAAAAATACTTCAATCGAAGCAACCATACGGGTTATTTTTAATTAAATAACTGAGTTGAAGTAAATACGTACATGTTCAATGAACTTGGATTGTACGAAACCCCATCAAATTTAATTTAAAATATTAATTAATGTTTTAATAATGCAATTAATTAACATAGAAAAATAATAAAATAACATCTTTTTTGTTTTTTCTCGTAGGCAGTTAAAATTACGGTTGAAGGAGACAAATCCCGAAGAGGCAACATGATACGCATCATCAACTTGCCAAGACTCTAGTTTGTCCAGTTTTATTTCCAAGATTGTGATTTTTGGGGGTTCGTAGTTGGATCTGTCTTATGATGATCAACAACAGTAAAATTCTAATTGCAAATATTCGGTCCATTGATCTTCAAAATTATTTAGTTAACCTTTTGATTTTATTACATGTTTGATTATAATGGGTGGAGATGTCATCGGTTATGCAATTTTATTTTTACTAAAAGAAACATAAATTTTGGTGTTTTTAGAAATGGAGATTTTTGAAATTTTTTTAAAACGTTAAATTGTCTGAATTTTTTTATTTTATTTTAAAAATTTTACTTTATTCTCTCTTAACCTAATTTAAAAAAATTATAACTACACAATTTTTCCCAAAATATTATCATTATAATGAAATAATTAATTTTTTTATTAAAAATTATATTTATGAAAGATCCACTTATAAAAGTTTATTTTAAGAAGTTCTTTACAGATTACACTTAACAGACATTTAATAATATTAATTAATTATAGATAACATATTTGAAAGAGTTTTAAAAACCTCACATTTGATTGGATTATGACTAATTAACAATGCACAGAAGAAATGCATGATTCGGTTTGAAGAGTAATCATGTTTAGTGCTCATAAGAAATTTTGTTTGATGCCCCCTTTTCACACTAATTAATTCTAAGGGTCACCAATTAAATTCTTATAATTTTTAAAATTATAAACATATTTTAAGACCACTTTTTTATCGGGTATTTTAATCGGATATTCAAATTAAAAAGTGAATTTATTTGGGTGAATCTCATTTTAATCGGATATTCAAATTGAAAAGTGAATTTATTTGGGTGAATCTCGTAACACACCTATTTAAAAGATTAAATGAAACATTCATAATATAATTAAACTTATCTTTAACTATAGCCTATTTTATTGGTGGTCTTGTCGGAGCAATAAATTGTCAAAAGGGTCAGCGTCAGAAAAAATTTACTTTAATTTTTGTTTATGTGATGGGATGAGATAAGGAAAAATAAATAAAGTGACTTCTTTTTTTTTTTTACGACGAGGAAACTCTTATAATCAATTATTACTATAAAAGCTGATTATACACGAGTAAGACACTTACTTCTTTAAAATATGTATTCGCAGATCATACAACACTTGTCCTGAATTAATTAAAATTATTTATAGAAATTATACTGTAGTAGTATCAAGTACAAGATAAAATTCTAACTACACCAGACTCTTACTTTTGAATGTATTTTAAAAAGTTTAAATTTAAGACCAATACAAATATTTTTCAAGATAAAATTACTCGATTACATCTCGTGAATGCTAAATAAAGTGGCTTGATATTACAAAATCAATAATTATATCAATTAAAATATTAATATTTGTATATAATTTAAATTTTTTATCATTACTTTGATGTATTTTAAGGTGTGTGAAAACGTTAAAATAAACTTAGATTTAAGTGGATTTGCTTAAATTTATTTAAAAAATTAAATGAAATATTCATAATATAGTTTAATTTACTCAGATAATTTTATCTAAATTATTTTAATAAATTAATTTAAAAAGTTAAATAATGTATTAATATTATTATTGGGATGAAAATTTGAGATACATAATAGTATGGTATCTACAGTTATTAATATTTTAAATTAATTAAAATTTATAAGTGAAATGATATGTATTTATATGTATTTTGTAATATCATATTTTGTAACAGTAGTGATAGGTCAACTTTCGAATTATTTTTCATATTATTAAAGATACTTAGCATTATTAATACGAAAAATTCATTCAAATTAATAAAAACAGAAGAAATATCACTAAAACATTTATAATCATTGCGAATATTATAAGAGAACTTCGTAACGCAATATAACTACGCGTTTTTCACCTAAGATTTGTTTATCAATCATAGGCTCATAGCTTGCCTTCTAAAATGTCAGGTGTCCAAATATCTCGTTGACACGTCATCCCCTTTAGATTCGATTCACTCATCCTACATGGCAAGCCAGTCTAAATCAATGAACCATCAGACGAAGGAGACAACACCTGTCACAAACAACGGTAAAAACGTAATTTAACTACAAAATGGGTTCCACGTTGTCCGCGTGGTGTATGCAAAGATGCAAACCAACGATGCTCTGTTTTGGCGGTTTCCTTGCTCACCGCCCCCTCCTCTGCTCTTCTGATTTTCCTCAAGTTTTCTATTATTATTATTATTATACAATTTAATTTTAATTTACTACTATTTTTTACTTTTGAATGTATTATCGTTATTACTATTTTGTTTTCCTGAAATTTATATTAATAAATAAATTCTCATAATCTGTTCTTGTGATTTTCTTATTGAACTATGTTTGGATGTAAAGATAATGGGATTGATGAGTTCTTTTACTGGGAATTAATGGGTTTGGAATTGGAATCCCGATCGGTCTTTTATGTGGTTATTTCTTTTTCGTATACTCTGAGCACATAGAGATTAAGGTTAACATTTTTTAACTTTTTTTTCAATTTTTTTTTCTTCTATGATTCTTTGTTTTATCATTTAGCATTCACCATTTGTATGATATTAGATCTTTCTATTCAGTTTAATGTGCTATTATTCTGTTTATGGAGGGTAACTGCGTTATGTAGTCATGGTATTTGTTTTCATTTATTCAAAATAATCAGAGAAAACTTGACTTGAACTGTTAGTTCTAAGCTTGAAACCACATGATTTTTAGATGTCTGTGTTGTTTCTTTAGAAGTAAAATTTGAAGCCTCGTTTTTTCAGGATCCGATAATTCGTCCAGTTAATGAGTTTGATACCAGCTCTCTACTTGATCTTTCACCCGAAATGCCTCTTTGGGTGAAGCACCCTGATTATGATCGAGAAAGTAATAACATTGTTTTTTATTTCACTTGATTGTAGAATAGTATTCATCATTCTTGGTTGAAGTTCCTCATTGGAAATGGTTTTACCTGTATTCTTGTGCAGATTGACTGGTTCAACAAGTTTGTATCTGATATTTGTCCTTACCTTGATAAGGCGATCAGAAGGTCAGGGATAAATTGTTTTGTTTTCGTTGATGATAGAGATTATATCAATTTCAAATGAAAGCACTACCAGCATTCAGGTTTTTTGAATTTAACCAGTAAATAATCATCAATATAAAGAGTTTAGCACAGTTTGAATCTGCTATTACTGCAGGCAGTATGTCATGTTGTAAGAAGCAGTCTGGAGCCTATGTTTGCAGAATATGTCGGGAAATTTCACTTGAAATCAATAGATTTTGAGAGTCTTACTATTGGAGCTCTTCCACCTACAATTCATAGTAAAGTGTAGTGGCATTGAAGCAGTTAGCCTGCTACATATATAGGTGTTGTTTGATTTCAATGTGTTTTCTAGGAATGATAGCAACTCTTAAGCTGGCATAGTTGTCCAACGAGCTATCAAATATACAAACCAGATACTCAGAATTCAGTTTAGTCATTTTTATATGAATTTGAGATCATATACACCAAACTGACAGGTATCGGAGTATGTGACACCAACGAAAATGAACTAATACTTGAGCCTTCCTTTAGGTGAGCTTGAAATCCTGACATAACCTTGGTGTTGAAATTCTTTTCTTTTCAAATTACGATTCAGGTCAGAAGAGCTTCTAATCCATTATTCAAAAACTTAGCAACATTTTAATAGGTTGTTCGGGTCAACCAGTCAAAAAAACCGAAGTTCTTCCATCATAATTTTAATAGAATTTGACACAACTTCTATTTCTTTTTATTTTGTACAAGTCAACATTTGTTATTGACATTTAAATAAAATGAATTATTAACTGAGTAAATCTTACCTTAAGTAATCAACTGAGATGAACTAATATCATTTTCTTGTGCTTTGGAGATGCTTTACTGATATTACTGTTTTGTATAAAACTTCATTCTCTTTTAAAGAAAATTTTCATGCTTGTTGTCAGCTGTGGATGTACAAACACGTGCAACGCCTCGGATAGTTTTGAAACCTCTTGTTCCGGCATTCCCATGTTTTGCTAGCATGGCTGTATCTTTGATGGAGTAGGTAAGTGCTGCTGCAAAAACTAACAAAGTTGGCAGATACTTCAACAATTTTTCTGTGTGTAGAAAGTTTTTGAGTCACAAACTTCCAATAATGTAGAGGGACTCGAATGCTTTCTGTCATAAACTTTAGATGAACTTATATTAAATTTTATGCAGCCAAATGTTGACTTTGGACTGAAGTTAGTAGGATTTGATATAATGGCTATCCCAGGCTTGTACCAATTTATTCAGGTGCTCTCTCTTTCCCTGTATGTGTATGGCTTTGCTTATGAAATGTATTGTTTGAATATTTTCAATGCTTTGCCTTCATTTTATCAATTTATTTGGTGAGATCAAGGTTTTCTTGCATTGAATTTAGAAATGACGCTACAACGACTGTATGTTGGACTTTAATTTCTAAATATTCTATCCGAAATTGTTTAATGTATCTTGAGCTTTTGGTTGACCTTTGGTAAAACAGCTCATGTGAAGAGAATCACGTTTTCAAGTTTGAACTAATAAGCCTATAATAACTAGAAAACAATTAGGAATCCCACCTACTTGTCTACTTTCTTTATTTTTTTCAGTTGACTTTTATGATAAAAGTTTGGAACATATAGCTGCTTCATGGTCAGTTTACAGTTGTTCAATGAATATGACTAGGTAATGCTTGAATGGAACTAACGTGCGAATATCGATCACCAATTACAAAATGCTGATTTATTGGTAAAACAGAGGGAACAGAAACCATACAGCAGTAAACCTAAACTTAGTGCTGCGTTGGTAGTAGCTTCTGTTCTTTGATTTTCCAGGAAGAACTCAAGTACCCAAAATGCATTTGATCTAGCTGTTAGATTCCAACAATTTTTGTTTCAAAATAATAACTATTACAAAACGGGAGTAAATTCTTGCACCTCCTGCAAGGCTGTATGTGAATGCTTGTAATATTATAAATATATTTTTTGAATTGTATATGCATGGAACCTTTGGTCATCTTTAATTTGAATCCAGAAAAAAATCTGTGACAATTGCATGAGATATACAGATAATCTTCCCATGCTACCTTAATGTAATTATTACTCTGTTGTTCTGCAGGAAACAATAAGATGACAAATTGCTGCCCTCTACCTCTGGCGCCAAACTCTTGAAATACCAATTCTTGACGGCTAAGTGTGAGTTAACATTTTATGCAAATGCAGCGTAGATAAGGATGAACAACACAAGTATCCACATTAATTTTGCATTTAAAGTCTTAATCCCAACCTTGATACAATTCTTACCTCTTTTAAAAGTTACAGTAACATTTTTCCTTTCTTTTTTTTTGTTTCGCCTATAGAGGGGCCATGAAGAAGCCTGTGGGTATATTGCACATAAATGTTGTTCGAGCAATCAAACTCTTAAAGATGGATATATTTGGACCTTCTAATCCCTATGTTGAACTAAGCTTAAGTGAGGAAAGGCTTCCAGCAAAACTTCTATAAAGTTGAAGAACCTGAACCCTGAATGGAACGAGACCTTCAAGCTTACAGTAAAGGACCATGAGTCTCAAGTTCTTCATCTGTTACATGTCTATGATTGGGAAAAGGCTCCGTACTTCTATTTTTCTTCTTGATACTCAAGTCTTTTCCGAATTCATGCATAGCAAGATATCTTACTAGCTGCCATTTGGAACAGGAATTTGACATTTTCTTCAGGATGGTTCTGATTAA
This sequence comes from Trichilia hirta, assembly GCA_035221805.1. NCBI lineage: Eukaryota > Viridiplantae > Streptophyta > Magnoliopsida > Sapindales > Meliaceae > Trichilia > Trichilia hirta. The sequence goes on along the minus strand of JAWDEX010000005.1, from coordinate 5,311,559 downwards.
TATATTTCTCAATTCAGTGACACAAGAGTTAAAGAATTTTCATTTTTCGATTTCACAGGTTGGAACACATGACAAAATGGGAATGCAGGTTGTTCCGCTTAAATCTCTTACTCCAAAAGACTCAAGAGTTTACACTTGATTTGGTCAAGACCACAAATCCTAATGATCCACAAAACAGTAAATGGAGAGGGCAACTTGTGGTCGAGTTGACATTTAATCTTTTCAGAGATGACAGTAAAAACTTGAGTGGTTCTTTAGACAGCTTTGTGCGGAAGGAAAGTGAAGTTGGAAGGTCCACTGAGTTTGTTTCTGTAGGAACTGGATTATTATCGGTGACAGTTAAGGGAGCTGAGGATGTGGCGGGAAGCATCACAATTATTCTTATGCTACAATTATAGTTACAGGAGAACAAAGGAAAACCAAGGTGATTTGCGATCCCCATTAAGTTTATGAACCGCCTAGTTAGGATGGAAGTACATTGTTAATGCGTTCATCTCAAATTTTAATGATGATCAGGAAATCCCGGGAGCTACGCTGGAATGAAGAATTTCACTTTGTTCCTTTTGAGTCACCTTTGAAGGAGAAGAAGCTCCACATTGAAGTCAAGAGAAGGTGGACAGGCATAAGACTTTGACCCAAGGTTGGTATATGAACTCATTTATATTGTTTTCAGGTTCAGACCATCTTCTTTTACTCATAATGACACTGTATTATTTAGGACTCATTGGGATATGTGGATATAAATCTGGATGATGTGATCTACAATGGACGCATGAAAGAGAAGTACCACCTAATAAATTTAAAAAACGGTGTTGTTCATGTTGAGATGAGATGGAAAGCGATTTGAGAAAGCATCAAGCAAAAAGCATCATATCTGTATGCTGTAAGTTACTTCAACTTGTGGACAATGATATCATTTCGGCCTCGGTAGTGGTAAATTTTCTTTGATTATGCAGGCATCTCCCTTGAATCACCCTGCAGCAATGTGCAAACAACAATGAGGGCCGTTTAACGCGAGGGCATTCCTGTCCTCAAATCTATTCTTTGCTGTGGTTGAAATGCAAGCAAATGTCTGTTTCTGTATGACAATGAACACATTACTTGCAGCTGAGTTAGAGTTTTGTATAGTTAGGGCGTGCTTAGAATCCTATATTCTTATTCTAAACTTTGTAATTGCTCTATAATTTGGTTAAAAAAATGCGCTTCCCTGCATTGTATTATTTTTAAAAATAAAATGTGAGCTGTCCCCCTACAGGTTGGCTTTGCACCGATCAACAATATTTTAGATAAAATATTATAGTGTTTTATGTTATTGTTTGTTAAAATAATTTATACTATTATTTTTATTGTTTCAATTTTTCTCGGGCAGTAATTGTCTCTGATCAGTTATTACCATGAGTTACTAACATCTGTTCAAATTATTATAATATTATTAAAATTCTTGTTTCTTAATCGATACAATTAGACAAAAATTATCGATAATATTCTATTTAGTAAAAATTTTAACTTCTTACTTATCAATAAATGTTCATCATTAATAATTTTTATATTTTAATAATATAAAAATTGAACCGAAAAGGGGGAGACAACTTATATGGGCCTATGGGCTAGGACTAAAGTTTAAGTTATTGAACTCATCCGAGCCCATCAGAAATTGAAATAGGATGCTGTGCTTTTTCTTACTAGTACACAATTGTACATCAGTATGAAGCAGTAATGGGGTCTTCGGCCTAAACCCTAAATGGGAATGCGTCTGCAACCTCTATCCCTCGGTCTCTCACTATTTACAAGCAAATGAAATATTAAAAAAACCACGAATTTGAGCTTTAAACCAGTTTTCTAGATTCTAAAGCTTTTGTTAATGGCATCAATTTCCATCTCTAAATCCTATCGATTAAAATCTAGGGTTTATCTGGCTATAACCGGAATCCAAGTCCCTTCCTCTCTCAATCTCCCGCATTTCTTCTGCTCAATCAATGAACAACAAACGCAAGACAATTCCGCTCCTAATCTGGATCCGGTTCAACTCGAAGAAGGCACGACGCCGGACTCAAACCTGGAACAAAACCTGAGACCGAGAATCCAAAGAGTAGGCAACGAAACACGGAAAAGTTAGAGGATAAAATTTGTAGAACGATGGCAAATCGCTCCTGGAACACCCGGTTGCAGAACTCTATCGGGGCACCGTATTCGATGCCAACCTTGTTTATAATGTACTTCACGGAGCTAAAACTGGGAGCATGCGCTACAGTCTTCCGGTGGGTTGAGCGGGCCGGGTTATTCAACCACGACCGAGAAACCCATGTGAAAATGATTCAAATTTTAGGCAAAGTTGCGAAGTTGAATCATGCTAGGTGCATTTTGTTAGATATGCCAAAAAGAGGTGTTGACTGGGATGAAGATATGTTTGAACTGTTGATCGATAGTTACCGTAAAAAGGGAATTGTTCAGGATTCCGTTAAAATTTTTGATGAAATGAACCAATTGGGTGTGCGGAGAAGTGGTAAATCTTATGATGCTTTGTTTAAGGCAATTATGAAGCGTGGCCGGTATATGATGGCAAAGGGGTACTTCAATAAGATTTTGAGCGAAGGAATGAAACTACAAGGCATACTTATAATCTTATGCTTTGGGGATTCTTTTTGAGTTTGAGGTTTGAGACTGCCATGAGATTTTATGAGGATATGAAAAGTAGAGGGATTTCACCTGATGTTGTTACTTATAACACAATGATCAACGGATATGACCGGTTTAAGAAAATGGATGAGGCTTAGAAGTTGTTTGCAGAGATGAGGGAGAAGAATATCGAGCCTACAGTTATTAGTTATGCTACTATGATAAAAGGCTATGTTGCAGTTGAGCGAGTTGTGATGCGCTGAGAATATTTGAGGAAATGAAGTCCTTTAATGTTAAGGCAAATGCAGTCACTTATACGGTTTTGTTGCCTGGATTGTGTGATGTGTGATGCGGAGAAAATGGCTGAAGCGCAAAATATTTTGAAGGAGATGGTAGAGAGATATATTGCTCCCTAGGATAATTCCATATTTATGAAGCTCTTGCTGCACACTGTAAGTCCGGGGAGATAAACGCAGCTGCGGATGTGCTTAAGGCAATGATTTGATTGAGCATTCCCACAGAGGCTGGACACTATGGTATCTTAATTTAGAACTTTTGCAAGGCTGGTATGTTTGATCATGCAATTAAGTTGTTAGATAAGCTTATTGAGAAGGATATCATTTTGTGGCCGCAGAGTTCTTTGGATATGGAGCCTAGTGCTTACAACCAGATGATACAGCATCTGTGCCACCATGGTCAGACATGGAATGCAGAATTCTTTTTCAGGCAATTAATGAAAAGATGTGTTTTAGATCCTGATGCCTTCAATAATTTGATTCGCGGGCATTCAAAAGATGGAAATCCTGACTCTGCTTTTGAAATTGTTAAGATTATGGGTCAGATAGGGGTGCCTAGAGATGCTGAAGCTTACGTGTTTCTCATTGAGAGCTACCTGAGGAAGGGTGAGCCAGCTGATGCTAAAACTGCTTTGGATAGTATGATTGAAGATGGGCATCTTCCGTCTTCTTCACTATTTAGGTCAGTGATGGAGAGTCTGTCTGAAGATGGAAGGGTTCAGACTGCAAGCCAACTCATGAAGAGCATGGTGGAAAATGGAGTGAAGGACCATATGGATTTGATTGCCAAGATTTTGGGAGCTCTTCTCATGAGAGGCCATGTTGAGGAAGCACTTGGGCGAATTGATCTACTGATGCAAAATGGATGTGCAGTCAATTTTGATAGTCTTCTATCTGTTCTCTCCCAGAAAGGGAAGACCATTGCTGCTCTTAAGTCGTTGGATTTTTGTTTGGAGAGAGTCAGTACTGTAATTTCTTAAGCTATGACAAAGTGTTGGATGTTTTCTTAGCAGGTGGGAAGACCCTCAACGCCTATTCAATATTGTGTAAAATAATGGCAAAAGGAGGTTTCACCGATTGGAAAAGCTCTGAGGATTTGATCACTAGC
>JAWDEX010000005.1:5293610-5307439 GCA_035221805.1 Trichilia hirta | reverse complement strand
TATATATTCTTAAAGAAAAGAAGTCAGTTAATGTTTAGAGACCGATGGGTTCTCTTAATCAAGCTGTACTTTTTAAATAAAAATGAGTCTGCAAAGAAAAAAATACTGAACATAAGCAGTTTAAAACCTCTCATTTTGATGGTCTTGTCGTTGGCCTGGTAACTAAATCACAAAATCTGGACTGCAACAATCAACCGACAGGTTTGATTTGCACTAACCACTTCAATAATATTTTAGATAAAATATTATAATATTTTGTATTATTACTTTTGAAAATAATTTATATTATTATTGGTATTGTTTTGAATTTTCTTCTGTCTGTATTATCTCCATTGTCAATGACTGCCAATCGGCCGTTAACATCTTTTCAAATTACTGAAAATATTATAAGAATTCTCGTGTCTTATTCAATACAATCATATAAAAATTATCCACCATATTCTATGTTAGTCAAAAATTTAACTCTTATTTATCAATAAACACTGAGTTTACCATCAAGAACTTTTACATAATTATCTGTATTGAAAATATAAATATTCTAACAATATTTTTGATGATCTAAACAGATGTTAATAATCCACAATGAACATGTTTTATATTGAATTCTTGTGATCACGCAGCTGCTCTGTAACTCTTCGTGGCCAAGTTTGATTTCCAATTATGAAAAATTGAACGAAACAGAACATGACAAGTTATAAGGGCTTGTTGGGTAGAGCAAAAATTTAGTTATTGGACTCATCCAAGCCCAACAGACGTTGAGATCGCAGTCTGTGCTTTGTCATACTTGTACACAAGTGTACAACACGATGAAGCAGTAATGGGATCTTCTGCCTAAACCCTAGCTGGTGTGCAACTGCAACTTCAGTCTCTCAGTGTTTACAAGGAAATGAAACATTAGAAAAACCACGAATTCGGGCTTAAAACCCATTTTGTAGATTCGAAAGATTTTGTCAATGGCGTCGGTATCTATCTCTAAACCCTATCAATTAAAACCTAGGTTTTATCTGGCCATGCCCAGAATCCAAATCCCTTGGTCTCTCAATCTCCCGCATTTCTTTTGCTCAATCAATGAGCAACAGACTCAAGACAATTCCACTCCGAATCCGGATCCGATTCAACCAGAAGAAGGCACGATGCCGGACCCAAACCTGGAGCAGAACCTGAGACCGAGAATCCCAAAAGGTAGGCAAAGAAACCCGGAAAAGTTAGAGGATATAATTTGTAGAATGATGGCGAACCGCGCCTGGACAACCCGGTTACAGAACTCGATCCGGGCTTTAGTGCCCGTATTCGATCACAACCTTGTTTATAATGTACTTCACGGAGCAAAACACTGGGAGCATGCGCTACATTTCTTCCGATGGGTCGAGCGGGCTGGGTTGTTCAACCACGACCGGGAAACCCATTTGAAAATGATTCAAATTTTAGGCGGAGTTTCGAAGTTGAATCATGCTAGGTGTATTTTGTTAGATATGCCAACAAAAGGTGTTGAATGGGATGAAAATATGTTCGAGCTGTTGATTGATAGTTACGGTAAAAAGGGAATTGTTCAGGAGTCTGTTAAAATTTTTGATAAAATGAAAGAATTGGGTGTGCAGAGGAGTAGTAAATCTTATGATGCTTTGTTTAAGGCAATTATGAGGCGTGGCCGGTATATGATGGCGAAGAGGTACTTTAATAAGATGTTAAGTGAAGGAATTGAGCCTACAAGGCATACTTATAATCTTATGCTTTGGGGGTTCTTTTTGAGTTTGAGGCTTGAGACTGCTATGAGATTCTATGAGGATATGAAAAGTAGGGGGATTTCACCAGATGTTGTTACTTATAACACAATGATTAACGGATATAACCGGTTTAAGAAAATGGATGAGGCTGAGAAGTTGTTTGCGGAGATGAGGAAGAAGAATATTGAGCCCACAGTTATTAGTTATACTACTATGATAAAAGGCTATGTTGCAGTTGAGCGAGTGAATGATGCGCTGAGAATATTTGAGGAAATGAAATCGTTTAATGTTAAACCAAATGCAGTCACTTATACTGCTTTGTTGCCCGGATTGTGTGATGCAGGGAAAATGGCTGAAGCTCAGAAGATTTTGAAGGGGATGGTAGAAAGATATATTGCCCCCAAGGATAATTCTGTATTTATGAAGCTCTTGACTGCTCAATGTAAGTCTGGGGACTTAAATGCGGCTGCGGATGTGCTTAAGGCAATGAGCCGGTTGAGTATTCCCACAGAGGCTGGACATTATGGTATCTTAATTGAGAACTTTTGCAAGGCTGGTATGTTTGATCGGGCAATTACGTTGTTAGATAAGCTTATTGAGAATGAAATCATTTTGAGGCCGCAGAGCTCTTTGGATATGGAGGCTAGTGCTTATAACCTCATGATACAGCATCTTTGCCACCATGGTCAGACATGGAAAGCAGAAGTCTTTTTCAGGCAACTAATGAAAAAAGGCGTTTTAGATCCTGATGCCTTCAATAATTTGATTCGTGGGCATTCGAAAGATGGGAATCCAGACTCTGCTTTTGAAATTGTTAAGATTATGGGTCGGAGAGGGGTGCCTAGGGATGCAGAAGCTTACACGTTTCTCATTGAGAGCTACCTGAGGAAAGGTGAGCCAGCTGATGCTAAAACTGCTTTGGATAGTATGATTGAAGATGGGCATCTTCCGTTATCTTCACTATTTAGATCAGTGATGGAGAGTCTATATGAAGATGGAAAGGTTCAGACTGCAAGCCGAGTTATGAAGAGCATGGTAGAAAAGGGAGGGAAGGAGCATATGGATTTGGTTGCCAAGATTTTGGAAGCTCTTCTCATGAGAGGTCATGTTGAAGAAGCCCTTGGGCGAATTGATCTACTGATGCAAAATGGGTGTGTACTCAATTTTGACAGTCTTCTATCTGTTCTCTCCGAGAAAGGGAAGACCATTGCTGCTCTTAAGTTGTTGGATTTTTGTTTGGGGAGAGACTGTATTTTAGACTTCTCAAGCTATGAGAAAGTGTTGGATGCTCTTTTAGCAGGTGGGAAGACCCTCAATGCCTATTCGATATTATGTAAAATAATGGAGAAAGGAGGGGTCACTGATTGGAAGAGTTCTGAGGATTTGATCACTAGTCTTAATCAGGAAGGAAACACAAAGCAAGCAGATATACTATCTAGAATGATGAAAGGAGGGCAGGCAGACCGTGGGGGCAGGAAAGGAAAGAAACAGGCTACTGTTGCCAGCTAATATGGCCTTTCTTCTCACCTAATTTTATGATGTAGTTTCAAGTCAAGGTCTTACGCTTTAGATTCTATTTTCAGGCTGTGATTTGAAGAGTTCTACTGTCTGCAGCATAACTTTTGAAAAATACATTATAACCTTCTGTTATTGTAATTCTTTTATGCATATGCGGCATCTTCATTAACAGCAGGGAGTTTTGGCTGGTGTTCCAAATATCTGCCTCTTTATAATTTCCTGATTCATTTGTAGTAAGAATATCATGACTTTATATGCGATTGGTTGCAAACAAACTAGTATTTCAAGTCAGTGCTTTGTTTGACAAGTTCAGTTATAAGCATTGTGTTTTCGCCTCATTTTTCTTCGACTAAATTCAATGTGGGGGGTGAAGTACCGGACAAAGAGTATGAAACTGAGAGCTTTATGCCTTAACAGCATTGTGCTATCCCAGCTCATAAACACAAGGGAAGGGGAAAGGGCAGGTGTCATACCATTCTTAGTGAAATATCTTCGCCATTTGTCTTGTACGAGGATGGAGGAAGGGCAGTCGGAATCTTATCGTTATCTGTGGTTTTGCTGCTAACCTCAACGTGCCTCCTTAGTTGACCTTTCAAATTGGACGGTCCTTGATCTCTCAATCTTTTCAATCGATGACACTCGGGGGGAGTGGGCCTAAAACACCCGGACGTTCAGCAACTTGCTTATGTACTCCTATACAATTCCATGAGGATCACTGCAGCGGATCTTTAATGGCAGTAATTTCCCATTTTATCCTCTTAATTTTATTCAATATATGCACATAAATGATATAAAAAAATAATAACTTTAAAATTTAAATAAATATACACTTTAATTTTTATTTTAAAAATATTTATAAAAATTTTAATTTGTTAATTTATTTTAAAAATACTTTCAATTAAAAAAAATATTATTATAATTATAATAAATAATAAATATCCATTACCTCATAATAGAAAATTATTCAAATAAATAAAATTTTTTTAATAAATTAAAGTTTGTATGACTATTTTGAAAATTAATAAGATTGGAGTGTTTAAATAGTCGGTCACACGAATTGAAATTAATTAAATATTATTTATTGAGTTTTTATTTAATTAAATTATCATTGAAAGAGGGTATTTTGGACTTTTGGTAAACCTAAAATATCCATTCGACTTTTGTAGGGTAAGAATTTCATCACTCCCGCCGTTCCTCTATATGCCCTTAGCCGCCTCAGTTTGGTAGCTTAAACCTTATCTCTTTCAAATTCGAAACGCAAAGCAGCCAGCCATGTCTACAACGTTAGCTTCTTCTCTCGTTCTTTCATCTCTCAACCCCAAAATCCTAGCCCTTTACAACACAAAACCCAATTCAGTATTTGTTTCCTCTTCCACTTCTATCAAAAACTGTGCAAAGCCCATATCAATATCCTCTTCATTCTTCCAATCCTTTCAGCCATTGCCATCTTCTCGTATAGTTAGAAACGTTGCCGTTTCTTCTGAGTTTGACCAGGAGGAGGGGCTTTTGAGCGATGAAGATGGCTCCAGTTTCTCCCCTGACCTGAAAATTTTTGTCGGGAATCTTCCTTTTAGCGTTGACAGTGCTCAGCTTGCGGGGTTGTTTGAGACTGCTGGCAATGTTGAGATGGTCGAGGTATTTTTGATTCTTGTGTTTCTTTTATATCTTTCAAAATTCTTTTACTGTTTAATTCTCTGTTAAATTAGTGTTAGTTGTCTTCTTCGGACTTGTTTCATAGCGTGTTGTTTACATGATTATTTGTTAGACGAGAGAAAGCAAAATGTTTAATGAAAATAAAATCTTGGAAGATTTTAGCTTTTTGTGTTCGTTTGCCTTAGAGAAAATGTCATGAAAGAAAGAAAAATTTTTGGGTTTGAAGAGTGAATCTCAATATTCAGATTAAAATTTCAAAGAAGTGATGTTTTATTTTTATTTATAAATTTTTTAATGTGGACGATAGCTCATAGAATTGTTGTTTGTGGCAGGTGATTTATGACAAGGTCACTGGGAGAAGTAGAGGATTTGGTTTTGTGACCATGTCAAGTATTGAAGGGGTTGAATCAGCTGTTCAACAGTTTAATGGCTATGTAAGTGAAAACATTTCACTAGGCTACGCGCTACTGCTCTTTAGTTTGTTGCCATATGAAGAATTAAATTTCTACTTTCATTGTCTAAATATGAAAGAAGGCATTTAAAAGTGCCTATTTTCCTCTTGTACTTGTGCTAAATCTGTTCTTATATTATCACATTTACTTGGAGGGCAGTCAGTTTTTGTGCTTCAAAGCCTTTTCTCCTCTAATAAAAGAAATAGATGGATTATTGACATTCAAAAGTGGATGAAAATTGTTTGAAATTTATCTTGTCCAGTACATTTTCTGTTTTATTACACCATTTTTGCTTTATATTTCAATCAAATGATGTGAGTAATTTTTCAAGATGACATCACATTTATTAGCAATGGGGTTATTGTTAAGTAAGCAATAGTTCTTCTGAAACTGCAGGAACTTGAGGGCAGGCTGCTGAGGGTCAACTCTGGACCTCCTCCTCCCAGGAGAGAAGAATTATCTTCTAGAGGGCCTAGAGGAGGTGGTGGTGGTGCTAATTTTGATAGCGGCAACCGTGTTTATGTTGGTAACCTTTCATGGGGTGTTGATGATTTGGCTCTTGAGACTTTGTTTAGTGAGCAAGGAAAAGTTGTGGAAGCCAAGGTGGTATATGACAGGGAGAGTGGTAGATCTCGGGGTTTTGGATTTGTGACTTACAGTTCTGCAGAAGAAGTTGACAATGCCATTGAGTCCCTGAATGGCATTGTAAGTTCATTACTTAGCCTTTTGTCTTCATGATATATGCATTTCTATAATTGCTTTTGGTTTGCATTATATGTTGCTTCTTATATGAATATGATTTGAGTACAATTTCTATATACTTATGCCCTATGAGTGTATTTCATAATTATGTTTGTTAATATTATTTATGGGAGTTGGATTTTCAAAGTTCCGGTGTGCATTTAAGTTCAAGTAGATGAATTACATAATTGCTGCTAAGACAAGTTACATAGAAAGATCAGGTTTTTCCGTATCACTAAGATCCAGCGATGATCAACTGTACTGAGTATTTCAGTTTACCTCTATAATATTCCCACAAGTTTCATTCATTAATCCAAGTTATGGTAAGTTTAGAGTTTAGTCTGAAGAAAATAAAACATAAATGGAAATGCAACCTGAGCATGCGCATGTTGCAAGTTTCCGTAGGACCTATTTTTGCTAGTCCATTTTTTGACATAAGCTTGCCATTATTCAAGCATCGAGTTTGACAGTTGATATGACTTCTATTGGGTAAAGCTGAAGTCTTATATGCAAGAAATCATTCATTCAAAGAAAGGGAAAAAAAAAAAAAAGAGCAGATTTTTTTTCGTTTTCTTATAATCGTACCTGTTATGTCAACTTGTGCTTGGACTGGACTTATGAATGAATTGATTATTACGTGCACATCCCGTTAAGACTAAAAGAGTTGGGATGGGGTTAAAAAATTAGTTATCCCGAGATAAGCTAAACTTGTACTGATCCTGTGGAATGGAACTTATTCTCAATGGAAAGAGATAAATACGACTCTCAGTTCACTTTTAGGCTATACCTCCCGAGAATCCACTAGAATTCCAGAGAAAAACGCCATTAATACTCTTCTTGGTTTTATGGTTTTCCAAATGCCTTTAATTCCTTTTGAATTTGATGATCGTGAGGTGGAACATAATCTTCTGACATCGTTCTTTTTCTTTGGGGCAACCTGCACAGAGAGTAATAATAATCACCTTGAAAGTTAGGCGAGGGATGGAAGGAAATGCAAATCTACCAACTTAACTGTTGATTATGACTTGAAGACAAAACTCTGAAATCAATTCTGTAAAATTTTGATTGCAAATAGCTATATTGATAAATGAAAAGGAAGTGGGGTTTGGTTTTAGTACAATGACTACTACAGTTTTACAGTCTTTGATGAAACAATACCAATAGAGGCAGAAATAGAGAGAGAAATGACTGATTCACATAGAAACTTGAAAAACGAATTATTTATTGGAAAAAAGAATTCAGAAAAAAAAAAAATGCTGGAACCCACATTTGATATTACTCCACAATGCCTAAACAGTTTCTTTGTACTATTAACATATTTTGAAAATTTTGAAAATTGAATCAAGAAAACTAGAACTTTTATGACCGGTTGATCCGATGATTGATCCCCCCCATTTAGGTGGGGAAACCATTTATTCAGAAAGATCAAAGTGAAGTCTCCATTTTAAATGAAGAGAACAAGCATGTTAGATGAAAGAAATGCTCATTTCTTCTCTCTTTCCCTCAGGAAATAAATATGCAGAAATTAATGTCATTTTTTCAGTCATCAGTCACCACCAACCACCGCAAATGTCATCAAAGTGTTGTCTTCTCAGATTTGTCATCTAAGTTGATTTTGGCAACAAAAACTACATTTGTGAAAGTGAAGTTATAGGAGGAAAACACTAGTTTCTTTACACATATTGGGTTTATGACTAAAAATATTTGTGGGGTAGGTGAAGCAGCTGCAGAAGCATGCATCATGATGTATTATTATGCAGAGAAATTAGATCATTAAAAATTAAAAAAAGCAAGAAAGAATGACTGAGATTGAGTGAAGGAGAGAGACAATGATATTCTGAAACATAATAGAAATTTGACTGAAAAAGAAATACGGGATTGAGACAGCAGCCATATATCTGTCAGTTTCTTTCTTTTGTCTGGAAAGTAATATAAAATTTTTCAGTAGCCTCCCGTGGGAAGAAGCCAGGAGTACTATTCCTGTATATTTCAAAGTGCAAACATTTACAATGCTTCTCCAAACCTTTTTATCTCCTCTTGATTTCTGTTGCTGCTGCATATTCTTTTTCAATTTACAAGTAATGTCATTATGTGATTACCGATTTGAATTACTATTAACACATAAAATTATTTTAGTAATTTTTATTTTTTTATTCATCAACTTATGTAATTCTAATAGTTAAAATATAAAATAAAAAATTTATTTAATGCTGTAAACTCAACAATCTAATTATCCATGCGTGAATTATATAAAATTAATTAATAAAGATTTGTATTTTTATTTAAGTACAAAATTTAAATTAAGCAAACCCAATAATGACTTTCAAATTTAAACTCTGCTCACACATGATTTTAGATCAAAAAAAAAAAAAAAAAGTTCTTTACAAATAAAATAATGATGTTAGTAATAACAATAACATTCTAATTTGTGAAGGTGAACCAGATTTATCAAAAAACATCTTAATAATATTTTCATCCATTAGGTTTCAAGATATAGCAAAGGACATAATTTACCTGATTTCACCAATTTCGTTCCTACGGTCACATTCCATCCAAAAGTGTAGTGTTACACTGTATAAGGGCAAACACAAACATTATCATGACGAAATTTTTGATACTTTTTTTAGTTGGGTTACTGGAAATAATGCGAAGAATTTCATTTTAGTGACCTTTGCAACTCCATTGGAGTCTAGTTGTTAGATAATATATACAATAAAATGATACATTATAAAGGTTGTGATTGTGATCCTGATAAACAGAATGACTTCCTGATATCTTTATCTGGCAAGCGTCGAACTCAGGGCAGGGACTAATATTAACCCATAGTTTAGTTTTGTATGCATTATTAAGATTATAGAGAAAAATATAACTTTTAATATTTGTTGAAAACAAAGGTATGTTCTTTCTTTAGTCTGTGTTAATATTAATATTATCATTTATTTGGTTTGTATAGATGACAGAAAAAAACGTTGGCGATAATATAACTAATAAGATCCTTTACTAATTTTTATGAAATTCGGGCTTCTAGGTCGCGAAGATGCTGGGTTATATCCACTAGTTGTAGAGTCAGATGCAACAAATGTAGTGAAGCTGGTAAGAGGCCGAATGGGTAGAAGAAAAAGAAAGGAAAACATTTGTATTATTTCAGAAATCTAACACCCGTTCAGAGAACAGAAGCAACGCAAAGTTCCATTTGCGTCCATTAATTATAGTTTGGCTGCCATAGACTTGCCAAGCTAGCTGTCGGCTATCAACAAAATGGAACTTGGTTGGAGGAAGTTCCATCCAAGGTTGCTGGATTTTGTAACCTTTTCTACTAAATATATTTTCGAGGATCCCTTGCTGCTGGATTGCCATTTGGACATGCCTTTTGGGAAAAATGAATGAGGCGTATTTGAAGGATTAGTTTGTTAAAATTTCAATGTTCGGGGATGGAATTGTTAAAACATGTTTAATAAGAAAGGGAAAGAAGTAATTGAAGATGTAACAGAAGGGATGAATTTGTTAAAAGTTTTCGTAGTTTGTCTTTAAATGTTAAAGGGCAAAGCCTTTGTGACTGATTTGTTATTAAGCCACTAAAACATTAGTTGTCACTCTCAATGTGGTTGTTTTCCTGTGGGCCCATTTCTTAGTGGATCCCACGTTCAAGCCCGAAAAGGTGTTAAGTGCACCGCGGTCGGAGATTCCAAGTGCATTCGCGATCTGAGGCGGCGATCTGAATCCGAACGTAGCAGAAAAAGGTGGTCTGATTCAAAAATTCTGATCGAGAACTGAACTGAGACGCCGCCGAAAGAAAGCGAGAATGAATTCGATTTCAAAAGCGGCGAGGCAACTACGAATCGCGAACAGGCTTAACAGTTCCCTTCTCAATGTCAGGTTCTTCTCAGATTCTACTCTTCCTCAGCAACCGATGACTTCAGCTACCATCGATTTAGGCTCAGCTAAACCTCACGATGAACTCAAGAAGCACTCAGCTCCTTCCTCTTTAAAACACCACGAACTCGACAAATTCGCAGCCGTTGCTGATACCTGGTTCGTTTTCTTTATAATTTGTCTTATTAATTCATTCATCTCATTCTTCTTCTCGATTTGTTTGTGCATAAATTTCTTTGCTTGACTCATTTTAATGCTAGGTGGGATTCTGAAGGACCCTTTAAACCATTGCATGTCATGAATCCTACGAGACTGGCTTTCATTCGTTCTACTCTTTGTCGACATTTCAGGTTTTTTTGCCTCTACTTTCTGAAATCAAAGTGCGTGTTTCTTTTTCATTTGTGCTGGGTTTTGATTGGTCTTAGCTTTACTTGATACATATCTTCAAAATAATACCGAAGTGTAACTTGCTTTCCTCCATGTCAGTTATAACTTCTGTTTTGGGAGTTAATTGTAGTAGGATTAGAAAGGGCTTCAGACTGTATAGGAATAGCTTTCTATGCCACAAGTTTAGCATTTAAGTTGTTGAAACAATGGATGACGGACACGAACTAGCTGAAAATGTATGGTTCTTTTGATGATCCAATTTTCTTTCTTCGTCCATTAAGGAAATGCTCAGATTGAGTCAGTGAATAACTTCTGAAATGCTGAAGAGAACCTTTGGCATTTTTATGTTCTATACTAATATTTAACAGTTTGTTTTGAAAATCGGATAATTCAGTGTTCCTTTTTGGTTCAGGTGAATTGGAAACTTGATATGGAGCTTAATCCATTTTACATATATTACTTGTATTTTCATTTTCTAGAATTTTCTTTTTCTTTGAAAAGGAAGTTCGTTTATATCACTAAAACGGTCGGAATGAGCTGCCAATTGAGAATTGGCAAGTTTAGTGTATGGTTTCTTGTTTCAGTCCTAAGGATTCACTTTCAAAAACACAGTTTCTGTTGTATTTGCGTTATTTTTTTCATCTATTGTATTTCGTTTATTTTATTTTGTACAATTAGAAGTGAAATTTCTTTGTTTTGTATTAATTGGATTCTGATTAGTTTTCCTTGTTTCAGAAAAGATCCTTACTGTGCTAGGCCTTTCGAAGGACTACATGTTGTTGATGTTGGGTGTGGAGGTGGGATTCTTTCAGAGGTATATAATTTTTTCTTTCTTTGAAGTTGAAATGGGAAATTATGATTAATATGTAATATGAAAATCTTATAAAAAAGGAAGTATAAATTGGTTATAAAAAATTCCAATATTTAACTTGGTCAACTTAATAGAAAGAAGCAACACTGCTTAGAGATAAAGTGCTGAAATTTATCCCCGCGCCCACCCCCCTAAAGGTGATGTTTAAAGGGGTAAAGAGTTCACTAATTGGAATATAGAATTGTATTGTTGAATGGTTTCATGCACTCCTTCCATCATTTTTACACTATTGCATGATAAGGTGCAACATGTGTAAGACTATTGCACTTAAATTCAATCTTGAACTAGCTTGGATTTTGTGAGACTCCATTGTTCTTTTATGAGAACTATTTGGTTATGCTACTAACTTGGTAAAGTCCTTTGTCATTGCTGAAGTAATCAGTATTATATCATCCTCTCAGTTGGGAAGGGGATTGGGTAATGGGCTCTTATTGGAAATATTAGCTTTAATGAAGGAAAAGCCAAGTGATAATAATACATCGTCATACTGTCATGGAACATCTGGATCCATGTTTATTGGTTATTGAGTCTCATACTGTCTCATTTCCTTTAGTTTGTTTGCTGAGGTTAAAATGGTTACAAATAAGAGATTAATTTTGGCTAGTATATATTATTTTCTTTTGTTTATTCAGCCTTTGGCCAGAATGGGAGCTACTGTAACTGGCGTTGATGCAGTGGAGAAAAATATCAAGATCGCGCGCATTCATGCTGTATGGTCATTCCCTTATTTGGATCATCTCAGATGATATTGTTATATTTGATGTTTGCTATAATGCAAATTTTAGAATTTCTCATTTAATTTTTGCTGATGAATATCCAAAATACAGATTACTTCTGGAGGTATTAATTTTCTAATTTTTTAGTGGTAAATATGATTCATCAGAGTTCTACTACTACAGTAATTCAACTTCATTACATTTTTAAGCACTATCATTCTAAATAACAGGTTTAGTCTTTACATAAAGGGTAGATTCATTTTGTTGATACAGATTTTTGGCAGATCTTAACTTGATATTTGTTGGACAGGATTTGGATCCAGAAACTTCAACTATCGAATACTGTTGCACTACAGCTGGTAAATTTCAATCTCGACTATCTCTTGTGTAGGTCAAACTTTCGAGCAAATTCAATTCTAGATGCATTTCATAGCTTCTCTTCTGGCAAACTGCTTGCATCTTTCTAAGTTGAAACAAATATGGAAGAATTGATTCTTGATTTTGTGTTTTTGAGATCACAATTTGAAAAAGCTTTAATAAGAATTGACCAATGCTGCCCCAACTGGATAACAGTTGATATTGGCCTTCTTGTCCAGACATTTTTGTATGAGTCCAGCACCTTTTGGGAGTCTATTCAGGAATTGCCAAGCTATATCATATTTTACAGATTGCTTCCATTGTACCATTGGTTCCCTTGAAGCTCATTGGAGTCACCAAATGTAAAACATTGCTAAGGTTTTATAATTTACATTGATAATCAATCCTGCTTTAATTGCAGAAGTTTTACATTAAAGTTGGCCTGTTCTATGAGTCCCAGACAGTTCAGTACTTCTATGAATTTGTTAAAATTATAGGAGCTTTACACATGAAGGGAAAGGTCATTATTTATGCCAAAAGGTTGAAAACAGAGTTCTGAGCCTTTCTATAAGGTGCATCTGGTACACAACCAAAAATATCTTAAAAATATTTATATTTTCAAAATTAGGAAAAAATGTCTTTGTATTCTTATTACCAATTAAAATTTTGGTTACTGTTGCGGATTATCCATGAAATTTCCAGTAAGACAGCTAGTTTATTGAAGTACATATGCTACATGAAGGCAATTGAGCTTGTGAATGGAACCTTCAGTCAGGGTGGATAAAACTTACTGGCTGGTAAAACATAGAACCTTAATGACATTGATGTGTTTATTGACTATAATTGTAATATTACCTGTCAAAGATTACCCGGATCAGTGATTTATTGGAGCCATTAATGATATATCATTTCTTCATTTGGTATATTTTATGAGCTTGTTATTTATTTTGTAAACACTTTATATGAACAGAGAAGCTTGTAGAGGAACAGAGAAAGTTTGATGCTGTGCTTGCCTTAGAGGTGCTCTCTCTCTCTCTCTCCTATATTTGTAAACGCATATTTTCTTTTGGCTCGGAATGCCTACGTTTGTCTGTGAACACACACGCATGCATCCTTCCTTTTCATATTTTCTCCACCGTCACATTCTACTGATTGGAAACCTTGATGGAATGAACTTGCAATTGATTGGCTTATATTTGCTTGTTAATAGATGTAAATGTTTTTTTTTTTTTTTTTTTGGTTCAATGCACCCCCAATTTTGATTGATGCACCTACGAGCAATGGCAAAAGGTAAAATATGGTTTCAATGAACTTAAAAAACTACTAGCTCAATATTACATTCTCTGTGTTGTGTACATTCTCTGTGTTGTGTACGTGCGTGCAAGTGACTTGGTCAAGTCTATTTGCTTCTTATGTTCAAGATCCCACAGGGGATATTGGTTATGCATATGCATATCTATAATTTTAATTTTTTACATCAAAAGACAATGCAAGAAACTTCTTGCAACAGTAAGGCGTCCTGATGATCATAGACAAT
>JAWDEX010000005.1:5272369-5293510 GCA_035221805.1 Trichilia hirta | reverse complement strand
CATAAACATAAGTAGTATGTCAATAAATGTATTATTTAACATAAGCAAATGTGAAAAATTACATAGGTGATTATCTATAGTTAATGATGCGTTACATAGCCATACTAGTATACCACTAATTTTTTGACTTGAGATGTCACAGCTGCTCTCTATACTGAGGCACATCGTTCACTTGTGTATATTGTATTGAGCTATTTATCTTGGTGAAAGAAGCTTACTAAAAATTTATTTTTATTATATGAGAACAGGTGATGATCAAGATAGAATTTGCTAGCTTAGATATTTGAGCTTGAGATCCTAAGTAGAGGTGTCATACAATAGAGTTAAAATCTCCAACTGGAGTACATATATTCAAAAATGAGTTTTGCAAATAAGCGAATTTTATATATAATATAAGTCTTTGATCTTATGATAGAGTTAGGAGTTTGATAATTTTATGGTCCACACTCAATCGAAAGTCGACAGTAGAGGAACTTTATTATATGAATGTATAATTATATGGGCTTATTTATAATATTCATTCATCATATCTACGGTCATGATATTTTGCTAAAGGTCACTTATGATTATTCAGAACTTTGAATACAATTTGTTATATCAAAGTGATATAAAATTATAACACCTATTTTTCAAACTAAAGGCAATTTTATCATTTTATCCTTTAGGAGTATTTTTAGCATTCTATAAAATTTATTTTTAGGTGCCTATTTTCCTTTTTTTATCAATTTATTAGCTATACATTAGCCTAATTAGTAATCTACAAGGATTTGGAAAAGTTTTAGTGTGACTTAGAAATTTTGGTCATAAGGTCTATTTCGCACACTTGAGCTTTAAGTATAAATTTATCTTAATTCAAAGATCTAATTTGAAATATATTTATTTTATATAAAAATAAACAAATTTAGAATTTTATAAAATCAAATTTTAGGTAAATCGGAGTTTGAACGAGAGAGAAACATGGTAACAAAGTAGAAGTAGAAAATTTGGAGGGCAAAAGGGAGCCCCCGCTACTGTGGAAGCATTCTCACTGCATCGGGAAAATAGTTCACTATAGCGAGACTTCTCGCTGCAATGAGCTTGTCATCCCTTGCGCAGCTTACCTTCAACGAGAATTCTCATTGATCTAGAAGTTCGATTGACAAGATTTTTTTAAGTGAAAGATAACAGAGTAAGGATTCTATTGATATCAATTTCAATAAATTCTAGGTTAAACTGAAAGAGAAATATAGGTTGAAAGTAAGGGATTTAAAATTGAGTTCTTAAGCCATTTTGCGTTCTTTATCTTTAAATGAAAATTTTTGTTGATCGAAAAGTTCGAATGACAAATCATTTTTTTCTAATGAAAAATAATGAAATAAGGATTCCATTGAGACAAATTTCAACCATTTTTTAATTAAACTAGAAAAGTTGTAAAGGTCAAAAACAAGGTATATGAAATGTATCTTTTAAGCCTTTGTAAATAAAATTTCCATTTTACCCTTTTTTAATTTCTCTTTATTCTTAATCTATAAGGATAGTATGGACATTTCACCCTTATTAAAATGATTCTAATTTCCAAAAATGTTCTTTCTTCTTCTTTTCTTTTCCTTCTTCATTTTTTTTCTCACCCATAAGTCATTTCTCTTCTCCTTTCTCTCTAAACAAAAATTTCTCTCTCACCATCAAATCAAATTTTTTTGAAATTTTCACTCAAATCAACTTGTTTTTATTGTTTTAGAGCTTTTTAATCTATTAATTTCAAGTTTTAACCATTTTTTTAGAGCTAAAAGAGAAATGAAAAGCTAGGGTTATGGAAAATTTTGAGAGTTTTCGTTTTGGTCAATAATTAGATAAGAACTTAGTTTCCTTAAGCTAGAAACGACTCTTCATAAGTTCTCTAACTAGTTTTAAATTTAATTTACAGTTTTATGAAAGTTAAAAATTTAGGATTTATTTGGTTTAGAAACTCTTAGAAAGTAAGCAAAAGTTTGGTCAAATTGAATATGAATTTGGAGAATTTACTTAAAAGTCATTGAATTGAAAAGTAGAATGATTCAAAATAAGAATTGAATGAAAAATTAGATAGAGTTACTATTTATAAATACTGTTTATCTGAGTTTATGTCTCTATTAAATTTAATTTAGATTATAGTATTTATAAAGTTATTATTATACATTTGTATTTTAGGCATCGAAAAACCAAACAACGAGATTGTAAGGCATAAAATATAGGGAGAGTGTATACCCTTTTCACTATTGTAAGTGGACTTTAACTATTTTCTCAAAAACTTATTCGTTTTGTTTTAGAAAACTATTTTAAGAATAGTTATGATTAAGTATATGAAATATTTTAGAAGTGAATGGATCCTTATATTTTCTTAGCTTTGAATAAAAATCTATATTTTAAAATGCTATAAGAGATTAATAATATTTTATAAACAAATAATTTGAGATTATAGCGTTAGATTTATTGATATTATAGAGGCTAGGAGGAAGTCTTTTTATTTGCAAATTTTTGTGATGATTAATTTGATTACATATTTTATGATATCATGATGATTCTCATGATATAAGGCTTATGATTTGTATTTGAATGCATGTGCATTATTTAAAAGGAATTAAATGGCCTGATGATTGTGTATGTATTTGATTATAAGGCATCTAGCTAATAGATGTGTTTTCACATGATATGGTTTTGTAAACTCACTATGATATACATGATTACGATTTGAGACATCATTATTTTTACATATATGTTTGATGATGGTCAAAGGGTTAAGTTATTATTTAATTTATTTGATATATGATATAAGTTGAGGAGGCCTTGGCCATGAGAGTTAAAACTGTAACTATAAAATTAAATAGCCTAGGGATGGACCTACGGAGAGGCCGTCTAAATGAGTGTGCTATCAGTGAAGTTAGTATAAGGGAGGCAGTGATCCTATGTAAGAAGAAGTGGATCGCTAATAGAATTATAACGGTTAGTCATATGTGGATCCACAGGCATTCTAAGCCAACATCAGTGGTGGATAAAAATTTTTAAAAAAATTCATGCATCATGATTTTATTATACAAATTATATTTTTATTAAACATGCATCATATTTTTTATAATATAAATTATATTTTTATTGGATATTCATTATTTTATATGTATTAAAAACTCACTGAAAACTCAAGTTTGCTTCTAATCAGAGTGATTGTTAGAAAGGTGGCTAACATAGTAACTTTAAAAATGGGCCATGAATTTGATTGAGATCATATAATTCTATTACATTCATTAATGCTTCATCGAGTTAATATTGCTTTTATTATGTTTATAATTTAAAAATAATTTTATAAAATTATTTCATGTGCTAATATATATATATATTTTTATGTCCACTCACGAGGTATACTCCAGTATACTCACGCCTTCGCTTTTCAGTTTTAGGTATTTAGATCGAAATAAGGAGATAGCTAAAAATAGAGAGAAAATCTTTGGTGGTATAGAGTTCACAGGTATATGTTCGATACTCGACTCACGATTCTAACGAAGTCTACTGGATGTATTATAAAAATTTTGATTATTGTATTTATGACTTTCGAATATTATTTGATTTTAAACTAGGTGTGTAAATTTTTATTTGAAAAAAAGCACTAAATGTTATATGATAGATTCTGGTTATTGTATTATATAATTTTTGATATTTATTTAAAATAAATTTGAATATTTTACTATTTAAAACTCTTAGTTGAATTTATTTTATGAGTTTTATGATTTTGAAAATAATGATACCTAGAGTCTTGGGGACTTTTTTGTTGCGGTTCTTGCCCTCAAAATTGTAATACAAGAGTACACGATGATTATCATGTGAGCGATCTCGGTTTGGGGTGTGACACTTAGCTCTCTAGAAGAATAATAAAAGCTAACTTACAAAAAATAAAAAATAAAAAATAAATTACAAGTAAACTATAAGAAATTAAATAATATAAAAAAATTATAAAAAATATATTATAATAAGTATATAACAAAAAGGAATAAGAGACTTAACCTTTCATAAATAAGCATAATATTAAATAAAATAAATAGTAAAATGTTTAACTTTTCATAAATAATAATTATTAGATAATAATTAAAAAAGATATATTATTAATATGAAATAACATTAAAAGGGATAAAATACTTACTACTGAGTGGTAATCTTCGAGTATAAACTAAGAGATTAGAAAGAAAGATTTTAAAACTGAAATAAAGAAATTTCTCTCTCTTTTCTTGCTCTTTTTCTAAAAACGTTCTCTTCAGTTTTTCACCTCTTCAAACTTGTAAAAAGAAAAGCTTGTATTTAAAGATAAATTGATAGCTAAATTATTAATAATAGCTGCCAAGTGATTGATGAATTATGCACCTAATCTCTAAAAATTTGCTTCAATCATATACCAAATTTTTGACTAAATTTTTCGACATCGAATTTGTTGAAATTTATTAACAAGTTGAACATAAACTTTTAAAATTTTATCTCGGCTTTAATTACATATAAATTACGTATTCAAACTCCAAGTATTTTAAAAGATATGGTTTAAATATAAAAAATGGGTCAGGTTAGACTATTACCGAAAATAAAATTATTTATAACCCAATTTTTACATTTTTAACCTCTAAATTTTAAAATTATGTGAATTAAAAAATTATAAATATTTGAACAATCTTTTTATAGAATTAAGAATCACTTGAATTACTCTTAAATTCAAAAGTTATGCCTTTCTATAAATCCTGCCTGAAGATAAATCAGACTAGACTGCTAAAGTAAATAAGTTTATTTTTGACCTAATTTTTATCTTTTTAGTGTTTAAATTTTTAAATCTTACAAATTAAAAAATTATAAATATTTGAAGTGCCTTTTCATAAAATCAATAATCATTTGAATAACCCTTATATTTGAAATGTTATGGCATTTTTACGAATCTTACGTTAAGATAGAAATTAAATAGTAATTACTAACTAATTTAATTTTGAATTTAAAGTTAAAAATACACTTATATCATGGTATTTTATCATACTAAAAATGTAATGACTTTAACTTAACTATACACTTTTAAGTATTTATGATGACATGCAACTAGCTTATTATTAAAATGCTAATATTTAGTAATAGTTTAAAACAAAAACTCATAAATAAGACGCTTATTATTCTACTTTTTTTTAATATTTTTAAATAAGTAAATTTTAATTAGCAAATTTTGAAACAATCACAAACTGCTTAAAATGATACATTACTTGTAGAGCTTAATCGACAAAATATTATTATTATTTCATTAAAGTTAATATTATTTAAGTAATATTTATTTAAAGATTGCATCTTTAACCTAATTCATTAATTAATAACTCTTAGATCAGTTATTCTCACGGTATTAAGTGCTAAGACACTTCTATAAATTTTGCTAAGCTAGAAATGCTCATTGATCACTATATTTTTTTATACAACAATCGCTCTATACAGTTAAGAATGCTAATGAAACACAGTTCATCCCTAACCCCTTATTAATAATACTTATATCTAATTTTTTTTTTCTTTTCTTCTTCTAGTTTTTTATAAGACTTGTTCTATATAGCTAAGTATATTGTTAGGGTACATCTTATCTTTATCCTTTATTAATTAGGCTTATATTTTTCTCTATTTTTTTATATTACTTATTTTATATAGTTAAGTATACCATTTGAGTACGGTTCACCCCTATCTTTTATCAATAAAGCTTATATTTAATTATTTTTTATTTTTTTATTAATGTCTTTAGATATTATTTCTAATAAAATAGTCAAAACAAATAATGTCAAATTCTCAATTTACAATCTATAATCATGTGTTAAAGTATGTATGAGATAAGAATAGTTCATAAAACTTTTGTATAATATGTTAATGAAGAAACAACTAATAATGTAAGAATTCACAAATTTGAATAATTCAAATAGAAGCAAATATCAAAGTCTTACTGTAAATAATATTATTAGAATGAGTCCTAAGGATTGAGGAAAGGAGAAAAAATAATTCTTTACTTGACCATGTATATAGAAATCGAACGCTTTTTTTTATAACATAATAAAACACACTTAAGCACATAGAAATATATAAAAATATTTACAATTCTAATATTATTTAACATCAACTATCTCTACCTTATTTAATATAAGACATTACTTTTTATATCTAAATATAAAAAGGTAAGATATAGAAGACATCACATGAGATAGAATTTACTAAAAAACTTGCAATGAACTAAACAAAAAAATATCATACTATCATTTAAACTAAAAGAAAGAAAAGTTACAGATGAAATGTTAGATCTAGTTTATATTTTCTATTATTTTACACTAACTAGTCTATTTAAGCTACTCTTGAATTAGGTTCATAGACAAAAATTTATAATTTATCAATTAGTCACTCAATAGTTGAAGCACAAATTAAGATCTGTCATGTTAAGTACGAGATAAATTATTATTTTACAGATTGATTAAGAGAAAATAATAAAGTAGTAAAGAAATTATTAATATTTAATAAATCAATAAGTTTTTGGTAAATATTTAGTTGAGCCCAAGAAACAAGTAACTTAAAAATATTTTTCTAAAATATCAAAATTATCTAACAGGTATATAAAAGTGTTAGAGTTATAAATTCATTCTTGCAATATATTCATGTATGAAAGACACTATTAGTTCCTTCTTAATTATTTTTTCAGTAAGATTCTTGTAGTTAAAAGTGTAGAAACAATATCTAGTACTTGACTGCTTATTAAATATGTTATTATTGATACACATCCAATTGATTCAAGATTACCTCTCTCACAGACCAAATGAATCTTTCTTTTAATTAAAATTTAACCCATATTATTAATACTATTTATAAATTTTTTGTGCTTTTCTAGATTAGTTCTATAAAAGACGCAAATATTTTAAATTTAATGAACTGACATCTTTTTTATTTTTAACTAAACTTAACTCTATAAATAAAAAATAATTATACATTTTTATAGAGTAGAAAATAAATAAAATAACAATTACTCTACAAGTAAAATAGTAATAATAATATATATTTATATAGCAAAAGGTAAAATAATATTAACACCTATATAATTAACCTAACAATTGACAAATAATTTAATAAAACAATAAAAAAACAATAATAGTAAATACATAAATATACAATAATTTACATCTTCTCTAATTTGACATCCAAAAATGTCTTGAAGGTCATCCATGGGTCAAAGATAATTTTTTCTTTAATTTTCTTTAAAATTGGTAAGTAAGATTATTTATAATAAAATTTCTAATACTGTAACACTTATGCTCATTTTAGAATAGTTTCTACAATTTCACGAGCTCACATTACACTAATCTACAAGAATATTTTTTAAGATTCAATTGAATATTATCCAAAAACTCCTTACTCAGTCAATTTTTAATAAATTAAATTTTATCTTCTTTATTATTGAAAATATATCCCAAAGAGCTATATTGCTTGCTACAATTCTATCTCATACATCTATGATAAATTTGCAATCTTTTTACTTATAATGTTATATTTGCACAAGGCTATTTAGTTATTTTTTAGATATTAGCAATTTTTTTGCAAGTATTTGTTTATTTAAAGTGTTCTAATAAATGAAATACTTGTGGCATGTTAATGATAACATTGATGAGTCTAATTATTTTTGATTGTTGTAAGGAGAGTTGATTGCATTGAGTCACTGCTTGCATTGAAGACCTCCTTAGTCCGTATTGAATGGCTCTTAGCCTTAGTATCCCACATCCGAAATAAAATTAGTATGGAAAAATTCTTGGCTCTATATAAAGAGACTAAGGAATTCCAAAATTTCATTCTTTGGTGAAAAGGTAGTTTAAAGCATTTTTTATTTTTTATTTATCTTTTGATTTGTTTATGGTATTACAAGTTTAGACATTGTGACATTGTTAATTAGGTAGTACTTATAAGTTTTAAATATTATGAATGTGAATTAGGCTACAATATTTTGATTTTTTATAAAGTAAATTAAATATTTAAGTATTTATAATTTAGTTAAATATTTTGAGAATTTATAATTTAGTTTAAAAGTTTATAAGAGAATGAATTCTAAAATTTTTGGGTACGATTAAAACCTAAATTAATTTTTACCACACGAATTGAAAAATTCATTTTCTTATAAAGAAGTTTTTTGAAAGACTATAATTTAAAATATTTGTTTTATTTTTATCTTTCTAGTATTTATAGTAGTATTAGTAATTTTGGATATTGTCAATTAGATTTAAATATTTTCAATATTTTTAGAATATTTTTAATATTTTGAGTATTTTTAGTTTAGTTCAAAAGTTTGTACTATCTATGAAATTTGAATTTGAAGATAGTAAAATTTTTGTGATGAAATTTGAAGATAATGAAACTTTTGTGGTATTTAAGAATGTCAATATTTATATTGAACATCATAAAATTTTGTATTCAAAATTTGTATTTTATATTTTTATTTTATGCAACTTATTACTTTATGATTTATTATTATATTTTAATTATTAGTATCATTAATAGTTGTGATTATTTAATTTTGAGATTTTTACATTTTCCATGTACACAGCACTCCTCACAACTCCTCACAAAAACAAGTAAATTCTTGGTCGGTTGAGAAGGCAAAATTTTCATGGGAATTTTTTTTTATTTTTATTTTTTTATGTTTTATACTTTAGTTTGTCCTATTATCTTGTAGACAATAGTCGTTTTGTTTTATATATATACTCTTCTAACTTTGATTTGTAAGTTTATTTTTATTATCGATTTTTAACACCCAAGCTACTTAAATATTAAAATTTTAATTAATTTTAATAATTGTTAATTCAGGGTTTAAAATTTTGTAAATGAAATTTCATCTTTCATATTAGAGTTTGTTATATCAAATTTTGAATACGTTTAAGATTATTATTATTTTTATTTTAATGTTTCTATGAGGTAAAATCATTAATAAATCAAATATAAACAGAATAATGCGATAGTATTGTGAAATAAAATCACTGGTTATTAAATAAAAATGAGGGTGAGTAGTTAACATTAATTGTTAAATTAAAATGGGAGTTTACCAAACACACAAGTTATAATAGTTTTAAAATTAAGTCGAAACTCAATAATCCCAAACATTTCAAGGTTTTTAAATTATAGTAACAAATTTCTCAAATTGTTTATATATAACAAAGGTTTTTTAAATTATAAAGATAAATTTATAGGATTGACTATTGTAAAAGTCTATGAAGTTATAAGTTGTAATCTTTTTATATAAAAATTAAGTAATATACAAATATATTAAAAATTTTAACATGAGAAATAAATTATAAAAAATCAATTTTTAGAATAAAAGTTAAAAATTTCTAACAAAATTGGTGAATGCATGTGTTTCTATCGAACTTTTTATCATTCCGAATTTCAATGAGCAACTACTCGTAAGTTTGCTTCTCCTAAAAAACTAATCCATTGGTCAACATTTTTTTTTTTTTTTTAATATTAAAATCTCATTTAAAAAGTTTAATCTCTCTCTTTTCCTTTTAATGTAACGTTTAAAAATTTGTCCATTAAAATAGCTACACAATTTTTATTAAAAATTATTTATGATAAATCAAATATTTAATTTTTTTAATAAAAACTTTATTTTAAGAAACTCTACTATTAAAAACCTAATTTCAAAAAATCTACTAGAAAAGTTATGCTAAGGGGACCCTTCTAATAACTTATTTGTGAAAATAAACTCTTTTTTATTATATAAGAAAATATATTCCTACCATGTTCATTGTTATTTTACTGATAAATTTTGGTAAATCTCTAATTAAATGTGTTAAATAAAAAAAAATATATACTACTGGCAAACATCGAAGAATCCCGAAATATTGGTAACCTAGTTCATAATAAAACACATGGAACTACTAACTACCACTATCTATTATAGCCCAAATTTTTTTTATGCCATTTGTACCTCCCTTATTGTCTTACCAAATAAATCAATTATCATGATAAAAACTTTAATTGCAAGTAATATGAATTTGAGAGTGATTTTAATGAAAAAATTAATACATATAATACCTTTTAGATATGGATGTTTATTAGTTTTTAAATTTTGGATTTAAAGAAAACCTACATAAATTTTGTTCAAATTCGAATTTTAAATTTCAATTGATAGGATTTTTAATTTTAATAAAAAAATTTAAATTGCGTTAAAAAGGGTTTAATTGATTTTTTATAATATTAAAAAAATTTATTAGATGACAGTGATGCACCGCGTAAGACTATGGATAACCAGAGGACATGATGAAATGCCCCTTCTCTCAAGTCAAATGGTAGAGACCACTGTTGTCTTCCCGTACGAATTGGGTTCACTGATTTGGCAGCTAATATATACGGGCCCTTGAGTTTACAGGTTTTCATTCTTAATATTCTTTTTAGAACCGGGTCCTTGCATCCGACATTTTTTTCCCAATTTGATTAATATGTCTGCTGCTATTAGCCAAAAATGTCTATCGAGGACTTGCACGTATTAGTTTTGTTTATAATACAATTTATATTGAGGCAGATATAACCAACTATAGGAGGATGGAAGGAGCTACAATTTGAAGGCTGAAGGCTATTGTGAAAGAAAGAAAATTTTACATTAAAAAATTACAAATAATAGGTACAAATTTTATTCATATTTCAAATAATTGATGAATTTAATTCTCATTCGATACAGTCACGACAGTGCATCACAAATGAGTAGAAACCTGAACCTGCAGAGTAGTTTGAAATAGAAAACTAACGTATTGTAGGAGTACATAAATTAATTAACAAAACTCGTTCATATCATAAAACTCATCAATGTAAGCAAGTCAACTTATAATGTTTATTTGTGCTCATATATGTATTCTTTCTTTTATCCAGGTCTTCATAACTTTTTTAAATGAAAATTAGTAGGAAATAATCGTATATCTTTTAAGTTTGAATTTTAAAAAATTAAGAACATTTGCGCTTATCATATATATTGATATGATAGATTGTCACGTGTACTATAATTTTCACGAATAAAAATAATATTACGCAACTACAATATAATTATGCCACATTAATGTCATGCCAATTTATATAAAGAATTTATATTTTTAGTGTTACATTTTCACTCTATGAACATTTAATTAAAATTTTCTCTTGTTAAAAATAAAAAATACTGAAATTATTGACAAGCGTACGATTGAGATTTTTATTTTACCTTATTTTACTCAATTAACTTTCTTCAAATTAAAGACATAAACTTTCTTCAAGTAAATTCGTTAAGTAATTTTTAAATAATACTTTTTGAAAAAGTTTTAATACCAAATATTGTGAAAATGACTTTTTTACCTTTGAATATGTAAAGATTTATACCTAAAGTCAACAACTGAAAAAATTAGGAGATCATCTTAAATCAAATTTATTCCCTACCGTATGACTGATTTAATTACCTGAATTAGTATCATTGTCAGTTGATTTAACTGGTAGAAATTTGATCCAATAATAACATACGTTTGAAAAATTGGATTAAGAAATTTGTGTTATTTTCTTGAAATGTTTATAAAAGAATTAGCTTTATGAGTTTGCCCTTTAGAGAAAGAATTGAGCCAATGAGAACGTCCAATGACAAAACATCTTGTTCTCTTATTATAATTATCTCTAATTATGATCGATGATTTTCAAAATCAATGTATATATGGCTAAATTTTATTAAATAAAAGTACGGATAATATGGTATGTTTGCTTCTTTTTTAAGCGATTCTCTTGATTATTTTCTCTGTCACTGTTTACTTTGACTATATCATCTCCGTAACTACAGGAAGAATTTGCCGGACTTTTTTTCTGCTATTAAAACTCCATCAACAATTCAATCAAACACAAATTAATAAAGTTCAATTCTCTCACTATTCTTTCTCCCTCTCCAACCGAACCAACACGAGCTTCTGCTTCCTTCTTTTCCTTTATTTTTCCAATTTCGTCATAGTTATTATTGGTAGTTTCATCTGCAGCATCCACGAAGCCCTTTTCGAGATACAAAACAATTGCCCCTACACGATTTGGGAAGCCGCCAATCCTGGCGGTGGCCGGGAACTTCGTCAAGGCCAGACATGGGTTCTTGACACAGATCCCAACTTTAACGAGACAGGTCGCATCTGGGCTCGAGCCAATTGCTACTTCCATGCAAACGGCACCAGTAAATGCGACAGCGGAGACTGCGATGGAGCTTTCTACTGCTTTAGAAATAACCCGGATCCACTCACCTTTGCAGAATACAAATTTGATTATGTCAACAAATCCGATATTTTTCATATTTCTTTGATGAATGGATTCAACGTTCCTATGGAATTTAAAGGAAAGTCTAGTGGGTGTACGAAACAAATCAAATGTATAGGGGATATCAGTGGATTGTGCCCGACTGAGTTGAGGTATCCTGGTGGGTGTAATCATCCATGTACAGTGTTCAAAAATGCACAATTTTGTTGCTTTGCTGGTCCTGTTTATTGTACCCCAACAGCCTATTCCAGGTTTTTCAAGGATTTATGCCCAGATGCTTTTTCTTTCCCGATGGATGATCCTACAAGCGGATTCACTTGCCCTACTGGATCCAACTACAAGGTTGTGTTCGCCCTTAGAAGTCATGTAGCTAGTTTTCAGCAATTTACCATATTGAATCAATAGATTGTTTGCATTGTTTTGTTGAAGTGATCTTCACGTTAAGTGTTGTTTACCTTGTAAAATAGATTATTGCTACGTAATTTCATAGTCATTCGGTCTTACGCCTTTCGTAATGTCATATCTACAAATTTTAGGATTGTTGTTGTTGAATTTTAATTCTCGTGTTAAAAGTTCTATAAGTAAAATTTTATCTTTTATATTAGAGTTTGTCATATCAAATTTTGAATTTACTGTGTTTTATGAAATGAAATCGTTGTATATCGAATATAAATAGGAATAATTTAATATTGTTGTGTGATGAAGTCATTAAATATTAACTATAAAAAATCCAGTGATTGGTTGACATTAATTTTCAAATAAAAATATGAGTTTACAAAGTCACAATACTTTCAAAATTAAGTAAAAAACAATAGTTTCAAGCATATCCTTTATCACTTTTAAGGTTTTAAAGTTTGTAACATACAATAAAGTGATTAAGAACAATAATCACACTCATTATGGACAATCACATTGTCTTAAAATCTTTAAAGCTAAATTTATATGATTGACTAATATAAAAATCTATGAAGTTACAAATTTTAATCTTTCATACAAAAAGTTAAATATCATACAAAAATTTTAAAAAATAAAATTTTAACACGAGAATTAAAAATTCCAAACGTAAGAGTCGAATGAATATGTTTCCATCAAAAATTAATTATTTGACAACACTCTTGACTTGACTTGCCCTCAAAAACTGAAAAGAAGACCTCGAATCTCTTGTTTGCGAAAATAAACACCTCTCTATTATGTAAGAATGTATATTCTTATCATGTTCATTGTTATTTTACTAAGAAAAAAAAAAATGCATTTACAGATCTCTAATTAAATGTGTGTTAAAATAAAAAAAATTTAAAAATCTCGTAGTAAAGTTATCCTAATTCATAATAAAACACATGCAACTACTAACTACCACTATTTATTATAACCCAAATTTTTTATGCCATTTCTAACTCCTTCATTGTCTTACTAAATTTTGGTTAGAAATTCACATTTAAATCAATTATTCATGATAGAAACTTTAATTGCATGTTCAATATGAATTTGTTGGTAAGTGTAATGAATACACACACACATTTGTAAGTTTATAAAATTTGAACTCGTGAGTTTCTTGAAAAAATAACGATTAATGTAAAAGATTTACATTTTTTTGAGAATTTAATTTCGATATTAGTTGATTTAACTAATAAAATTTCACTTACACCGCGTAAGACTTTATATAACTAGAGGACAAGATGAAGTACCCTCCCTTCAAGTCAAATCAATAGTGGCGAACCCCTTTACCTGTTGTCCGAATTTGATTCACTGATTTGGCAACTAATGAATCTATGTTATTATGTGATTGGTCAAGTTTCTTTCCACGTAATTAAGACTGAGGGTATAATAATATATGGGTCCTTAATTTTATAAGTTTTCACAAACAAGGGTACAGTATCTCCATTTGTTATAAGTAGGTTCCTAATTAATATTAAAATGATTGAAACACCTTTCTAAAGTTAAGTTACGTGAGTTAATATTGTAAGGGTTATAGATAAGGATAGCAATTGGAGTAATCGTGCAGTATTAAATAAAAATAGAATATATTTTAAATTAACTTTACTTTGATTACGTAATAATCGTGTTAAAAATTAGAATATCAATCGAACAAGATTATGAAATAAATTAAATAAGTTAAGATTATGTCACTCGTTTAATTTTTTTATATTTTTAGTATATTTTTTTAAAATATTTAGAATATTAGTTACTCAAATATTAATTAATTTTATTTTAAAGATAACTCAATACTTTTAAAATGTGATAAATATAATTAAATATTTTTAAAATATAAAATTATAAAATAAATTCATTAATCATAAATGAGTTAATATGTTATTATTACTCAAATAGCTAGTCATTTTCAAATTCACCTATTCAAAATACTAAATTCAAAAGCGATCTATTTAATAATTGTGTCACCTTCACATCATTTATTTAATAATAATATCATTTTAAGTTAATTCATAGGTTAGACAGGTTGTTTACAAAATTATCACTCCCACTTATATGGTTATATGGTCATTTAATAATAATTGGGTACTTGTTTATCATAAACAAACCAAACTATGTCATTATTTATAAAAATATAAAACATTAGGTATGTAAATATTATTAGCCCGTTACTCAAAATGTTTATGTCCGGTTCCCAACCTTGTAATCCCTCCTCTTTCTCTTGGCTGGAAGCTAATTATAATCCGACACAACTTTCCTCGTACATTTCAGAGAATCTAAAAAATATTACTAATCATCAATATATTCTGACTTTCGGTTTAACTCTTTGATTTTATGTCATTTAAAAAGAAATGTCTTGGAATGGATTGTCAACAAATTTAATTCAATTCCGACATATCAAGTCTGATGTGCAATGTGTGGTGGTCTGCTTTGCCATTTATTATTGAAAAATTACAAGTTTTAAGCCAGAAGGATCAATGAGACAAAAAGAAGGGATTATACCAAATAATTAAAAATGATCTATTTGAATATAAACTTGGGTGGATCTTTAATCCTTGTTCCTTGTTTTGTTTTCTTTTACAAGTATTTTCTTGACACAGTGTTTAAGTTTCATGAACCGGGTTTCAGTCATTTCCAATCCTGAAAATAAGTTAGTAGCTGAGAGGAAGACAGAACAGAAAACATGGAGGGAAAGATTCTGGCATGTTGTGATTTTGTAAGTTGTCTTTGTATCTGTAACATGTTTATATGAAAAGGAGAAATCTTTAGTGTCGTCCTTGTTTGGTTTGCGGTCGTCACGAGATGGATTCTTTAAACTAGTTATCAAGTGGAAAGATCACAGTTTTTACTCGAACCTTTACCCAGAAAATGTGGTTCTGCCTTAGACTTCATAAAAAGATATTATTACTCTATTTTCGCGTGATTCTCAACAAAATATGTACGGAAAGTTGTTTATTTCTGTGGTTTAAATCCGTTGTTTCGTTGAATAAATGCCCTGAAATTTTTCGTGGCAGATCAAATTCGCTAATTGAATTACATTACTTTTATTATCTTGCACTGTGGCCGCTGGTAGACTCAAATGCACAAGGTATGTCCCCTTGTACCTTTAACTATTTTTTATGAACCTGCAAGTTAGAACAATGAACTCTAGTCCTCATGAGAATAGTCATGCATTAATTATCATGATGTATATGAATTGGGATTCTTAGTTCTCGGATGGATGTTTCACTGAAAGTATTTAAATTTCAGGTTCCAAGAGGATCCTGAGATAGC
This sequence comes from Trichilia hirta, assembly GCA_035221805.1. Lineage (NCBI taxonomy): Eukaryota > Viridiplantae > Streptophyta > Magnoliopsida > Sapindales > Meliaceae > Trichilia > Trichilia hirta. Next base: position 5,277,532 of record JAWDEX010000005.1, on the reverse strand, counting down.
AAAATTCACATTACCCAAAAGGGGTTATACGTCGAAGTTTACCAGTAAATTTATTGGGATGGTTGAAATGGATTTGAAGGGCAATACCTTCCACGAGAAGGGACTTTCCAGAGTCTTCTCTGAGGATTACGAGGCTGTGAAGAAGATGAAATTGGATCCTAGAGGACCTATCATAAACAGATGGAATAAAATTTTCCTAGTAGCATGTTTGATTTCTCTTTTTGTGGACCCTCTATTCTTTTATCTACCCACAGCTAGGAAGGACGTGTGCTTTGAGGTTTCTGTACCCCTTGAAATCTCTGTTACAGTCATTCGATCATTCGCCGATGCATTTTACTTCGTTCAGATTTTCATTCGATTTCGGACAGCTTATGTTGCTCCTTCCTCTCGGGTATTTCGGAGAGGAGAGCTGGTTATAGAACCTTCAAAAATTTATTCGAGGTACCTTTGCAAAGATTTTTGGTTTGACATCGTGGCTGCCCAGCCCCTTCCGCAGGTATGCTACTCACCGTTGGGCTCCTTCATCTGTTATTAGGAATAAGCTATAAACTTTATAGTACTGGACAGAGTTCTTTTCATTTATTATCTCTAACAACGTTAATTATTGCCCTATTTTGTCATTCAAGTAAAATATACAATTCTAGTCTTGTTCAAATTTATTCTTCATTCAACAGTACAAATGAGAATGCACTTAAATATGACTAGTACACCAGTGCCAATCTGTAATCATGTTTCCAAGTAACCAATTCTTATGTTTCTTGCTAATCAAATGTAGTGCTAGGCCAATTTGATGGAAGGATGTATTCTTGAGTACTAAATATTGTCTGATCTGGTTCCTACTTGAAGACTAGATGTTTTCTGAGCTAGTTCCTGACAACAACATAATTTTTTTTAACTCTTGGTTTGGATTTATTGCTTTGTATTTTCTTCTTCTTGTTGAAGCTTTTGTTTGAACACATATTCAGTGCTTGTTAAATTATCAATTCATTCGTCATATTCGATATAGAGGCATTGTATGATTTTCTCTTAACGAACTGAACATGGCTTTTACATATTTCAGCTGCTGGTTTGGGCTCTACTCCCTCATTTAAGGAATACGTCGATGATCAACACAAAAAATTTTATACGTTTAGTCATCATATTTCAGTATCTTCTTAGGCTATACCTCATCTTTCCACTTTCATCTCAAATTGTCAAGTCTACTGGAGTTCTGTTGGAAACAGCATGGGCAGGGGCAGCTTACAATCTGATGCTCTACATGTTGGCCAGCCATGTAAGTTATGACTATAATTCATTTACGAAACAGAAATTTATAGCAAGTACTTACTCTCTATATCAGTTGTCTTTTAGAGATTGAATCATTTAAAAGTTACATTTTTCTAATTTATGTACTTGTTGCTTCCAAATATCCGTTCCTTTAAAACATTATCACTATCAGAATTTTAAGGAACTATGTTGAAGCAGAATATAGAACTGACTCCATAGATCGCCACCCTTTTACAAGGTTTTAGGAGCCTGTTGGTACCTCTTATCAGTTGAGCGGCAAGAAGAGTGTTGGAGAAAAGTTTGTGGAATGCCTCATCTGGATTGCCGCATTGAATATTTTGACTGCCATCTTGTGAACAACCCTGCTAGAGCCGCTTGGCTTCAATCAAGCAAAGTTTCAAGTCTTTGTTATCCAAATAGCAACTTATTTCAGTTTGGCATACATGCTGATGCAGTGGTTTTTGGAGTGACCGCTTCCCGATTCTTCGACAAGTACTTTTACTGTCTTTGGTGGGGCCTAAGAAATCTAAGGTAAAGAAGAATGTGGATTGAAATTGAAAATTATTTTGAATGAAATTATTCCATTTCTGTTGGCATTGTTATTTAAAGGCCCCTTTAGTCCCTAGATTCATTCGCTGCTCTAATCAAATCACAGGTAACATGTTGTCGTATAATTTCAAATTAATCAATTTCCTATCAAATTTAACAGTTCTCTTGGACAGAATCTCTTCACAAGTACTTATGTATGGGAAATAAATTTTGCTATCATCATTGTCATTCTTGGACTAGTGCTTTTTGGACTGCTTATTGGGAATATGCAGGTAAGTTCAGCCATTTAATAATGCACCCTCAAAAAATTTATAGCATGTATGCAGTTTCTTTTGCAAATAAATCAAAGTCTTTTGCTGCTTTTGTGCACTAGACATATCTCCAATCTACTACAGTCCGACTTGAAGAGTGGAGGATTAAGAGGACAGATACAGAAGAATGGATGCAGCATAGGCAGATTCCGGATGAATTAAAGCAGAGTGTGCGAAGGTATGATCAGTATAGATGGGTAGCAACTCGAGGAGTTGATGAGGAAGTAATTCTAAAAGGCCTCCCCATGGGTCTTCGAAGAGACATCAAACGCCATCTCTGCCTTGATCTAGTTCGAAAAGTATGAACTCACAGTCTAGATACTTGCAAACATCACATACATAGCAATTCCTCCTGATCTAACCAAGAATTTTGTCACTATAAATGTGAAACAGGTACCATTCTTTGATCTGATGGATGATAGAATGCTAGATGCAGTATGTGAAAGACTGAAACCTTGTCTATGTACACCGGGAACCTGTTTAGTTCGTGAGGGAGATCCTGTCAACGAAATGCTCTTTATTGTTAGAGGCTACTTAGATTCTTACACCACTGGTGGTGGCCGCACAGGATTCTTCAATTCATGCCGCGTTGGCGCAGGTGACTTTTGTGGGGAAGAGATACTGACCTGGGCTCTTGACCCTCGCCCAAGTGTGGTCCTCCCTTCATCCACACGCACAGTCAAAGCCATCACTGAAGTCGAAGCTTTTGCTTTTGTTGCCGAGGATTTGAAGTTTGTAGCATCACAATACCGAAAGCTACATAGCAAACAACTAAGGCATACTTTTAGGTGTCACTCCCCTCAGTGGAGAACATGGGCTGCGTGCTTTATACAAGCAGCATGGTTTCGTTATAAAAGAAGAAAGGAAGCAGCTGAGCTGAAGAAAAGTGAGACTATGATGTCCATATGTGAGCAAGTGAAGGAACAAAAAGAAGTATACTTACCTTCAATGAGCTCATCAGCGAGGTTTGCTTCATATGCAGCGAAACTTACTGCAAGCACTAGAAGATGTGGAAGCCAGCGGGGTGGAACTGAATTTAGCATACTTTCGTCGTTAAAAAAGCCAAATGAACCAGATTTTACAGTTGAATATAGATGAAAACACAGTTTGCAAGGAGCTTAACATCATCAGTTTGTTTGCTGATATGAATTCAATTAATTCTCCGTTTTTGATATAGTTTTATATATCCATTAGGAAAATTATATTATCTCATATTTTTAGATTTTACTAGGTTTCTTTCATTTAAATAGAGTAGCCAGTTCGGTTTTCAAATTCGAGTAATATCATGTACAACACTATGACTCTAAGAATGCTTTCTGTGTAAAATGTACAGCTACTCCAAGAATACAAGTATAGGATATACTATTGAAGGGAATTATTATGTTATTGAAAAGTACGGTATGCTTGTGATTGTTTTGTTTTTAATTAGTACGGAAAGTACAACATTTAAGATATTTGATGAACACTTCACTTTTACTTAATACTTGTCACCTAATTGCTCGTATTATTGATTTCATTTTACATTACAGCTGTTGTGGACACCTCAATCAATAATGTAATTGTAATATTAATAACATTACAGGAAAAGAGAAAATGTTATCATTATTTTTGGTTCGTACACTCCTTCATATTTAATTAATTGTATTTGATTATCAATTTAAATATTAGTGATGTGTGCAAAATTTGAAATAGAGTTGCTTGCGTATCATTATAACGGTTATCTTAATGTTTAATTTTAAATTTATGTAATTTATTCTATTTTACTCTATTTGCTAACTGTATAAACTATTTAGTCGTCTTTGATATAAATTTAATTAATTAAGAAGAAGGAGAATAATTATTGATGTTCTGTAAGTTTAATTATTAATCTTAACATTTTGAATTAAAAGGAGAGAGAATAAATATTTTATTGTCTTAATTAATTTTAGAAGTCTGAATTAAAAAAATATTAAAAATATTTGATTTTCTTAATTTTTTATTAATTTAAAATATTTAATTAAAAAAAGTTAGAATATTAAAAATATTTTGTTAACTTAATTAATTTTAAAAATTTGAACTAAAAAAAAAAGAGAATATTAAAAATATTTTGTCATCTTATTTTTTTTATTAATTAAAAGTATTTAATTAAAAAATAAAGAATATTAAAAATATTTTATCACTTTAAATAATTTTAAAAATTTAAATTAAAAAAGAGAAAATATGAAAAACCTTTCACTATCTTTCTATTATTAATCAAAAATATTTAATTGAGAAAAGAAAGAATAGTAAAAGGTATTTTAGAGCCTTAATTAATTTTTGTTATCAATATTTTAATTTGGACCAAATCACAAAAATTTTTAATTTTTCGAAAACAAAAGGAATTTTATTTTCAAACTTAATTGATAATAACATAAACATTTAGCCTAAAAGAATAAATACTCAAACTTTATTTTAGACTAAATTGCAAATAATGTTAGAATTTAGCATAAAATCATAAATATACTAAAGTTATAAATTAGGGTTTTATTATATCAAAAGTTCTCAAAAAAATGTTCGCAAAACAAGTCCTAAATAAAAAGAAATAAATAGTAAGAAAACCAAGAACAAATAAAAAAGAAGAGTGGAAAAAAAACTATCAAAATTTTAGGTTATTGTTCATGGGCTCAATTTGATGTTGTAAGTCTTAAAATATCATTTCCATTGTTTAAATTATAAAACAAAATCTTAATAACTCGCATATTATTAACAAATTTTAGTTTGATCCAATGGTTAATAAATTTGAATTGGACTTTTGATAAAATCCAAATATTATAAGAAAAATTTTAAATATGAGTTACTGCTTATGAGTTAGATCTGAAACTACAAATTATAAAATGCTATCTTTATTATTTAAATTGCAAATAAGGTCTCAATAACTCTCATAACAAATTTTAACTCAATCTAACGATAACAAATCTAGATCGGATATTTGATAAAAACTAGATAATGTCGGAAAATCTGCTACTTTTCTCTTTTCTTTCTTTTAATTAAACGTCTTGTTCACCTCCCCTTATTTTAG
>JAWDEX010000005.1:5187140-5252380 GCA_035221805.1 Trichilia hirta | reverse complement strand
GATACATAACAAAATGCAAATTCTACTCTCTAACTTGAATATTCTTGCAAAAGCAATATACCCAAAACAGTGTCTTTTCCTTAATTTTAACAAAGTCTCAATTTAAGCTATTCTATCCCTATAAAATTATAATTAAGTTCAATTTCTCTAATTTACTTTTAATTCATCAATTTTCTATATAAACACAATAAACTTCAATTTAACCATTCAATTAAACTATAATTTATACTTGAAATATGTTATAAATCTTTCTAGAAGCTTAATTAGAGCCTAAAGATGTTGTAAATGTCATCGATTCTTGAAAGTTCCAATTTCGCTCTAAACCCTAACTTTGCTCCTACTTGATTTCTCTATTAAATCCAAAAATACAACTTTTAGAATGTAGAAATGGTTGTGTTCTAGTGATTTGTTAAAAAAATGGGGATTCATCCAGTTAGAAAATGAAGAAATTGAAAGAGAAGAGGGAGAAGAGAAAACAAGGGGAAAAGAGAAGGGATTGGGTCTAGGAGGAAAAACACAGAGGAATGAATAATTTCCTTGCTTTATTGGCCTTTTATAATGCCTAGAGAAATGACAAATGTGCCTTTAAGTGTTGAGAAGAAAGAATTTTTTAAAGGAGGCAAAGAAGTAAAATCAAAAGGTTAAAATGAACAAACGAAACCGTTTTGGAGAGAAAACAAAGAATCCGGCCAAGGGACCTAAGGAAACCAGTACAAGACCAATCCAAAGTCTAGCAGTGATCCTTGGAACAACCTTTGAGCTAGTTGTTCCCTGCCCTTTTTAGCCTTTAATCCCTATGCGGTCCAGTTTTCGAACTTTTATGTTCTTAGCTTCAATTCTCTTTCATCTGAACTCGAATTTGACTCACATTTATTTTTGTAGAATTTTGATTATGTCCTCTTTCAATAGAAAGAAATGACTCTTAAATAAGTTTTTTCGATCAACGAAAATTTGGCTTAATAACTCAAGTGTGCAAATAGTACCTCATAAAAAAAAAAATTCTAAACTTAATAAATCCTTATCAAGTCTTTCCTAATCACTTGCTAAATATAATATAAAGTTACTAAATCAAATAAGAAGGTAAAATTAGCACCTAAATATATATTTTTAAAAAAATAATAAAAACATCCTTTACATGCAAAATAATTAAAATACTCTTAATTTAAAAAGTGGGGTATTACACTAACTCAATGTGAAAATTGAGAATTTATCAAAATCTTGACTTTTAAATTAAAAATTGTCTCTTGGATATATAAGAAAACGTTTCATTTTCATTTCACAACTAGCAGTAATTAAAACCAAAATAAAAAACGTTGACTTTTTATTTTTTTAAATCAAAATAACAATAATTAAAAGAAGACTTACTGTATGCATCAAAAAGTGGTGGGATATATTTTTAATTGTTTATTAAATTAACAAATTAATAATACTTAAACATAACATTAAGAGAAAGTATTATGTAAAACGGATTTAATACAACTGTTTAATAAAAATGTAATATGCAATTAAACTTTTATCATTGTTATTATTATTGATATAATTATTTAATTTCAAAATATATACGTACACAAAAGTTTATTGCATATCAATACTGTTTCTTTACAAAGAAAATACCCAATAGTCCCAAGTCTTTGGCAAAAATAAATGATTGATAGTTCGAAGCTAATTAAAATCATTAACTAAGAATGGATCATGTTTGGTTTGAATTAATTGCACAAAATAATAAATGGAAATGAATGAGACGATTCAGTTTTTCAATTAATAGTTATTCAGATTTTCATTTTTCAACGAAATGGAGAAACAAGAAGGAAGACATTCATTCTTTGTTGCCGTCCAATTAATTATAGTTTCCATTCCTACATTTAAATGAATAATATAATTATTTTATTGGTATCCGGTTAAAATATATTGAATATTATTATAAATTATTCTCTAGATTTTGGTGGAGTAGTTTACAATAGTTTAATTAAATTACCTTCTTTAGTTACCATTCGTGTTTAATTTTAGAATAGATAAAGAATTAAAAATATTTTTTAAAAGATTAAATATTGATTAATAATTTTTTATTTAATTAAAATAAAAAATAATTAAATATATTTTTAATCGAACACAAATAAGTATAAAAAAAAAAGTCATTGACTTAGAATTACGAAACACTAAGTTGAGTCCTCATGTCAACAAATTATATTTTTAAATTTGAGTTATTTTTAAATGTCATAAAAGAAAATTATAATCTTTGGCTTAAATGCTTTGGTTATATATATTTTATTGCGAATATGTAAATTTAAGAAACATTATTTTCTTTCCCGTACCTTCAGCATCATCATTCAGCGATGCATACCAGAATTTTGGCCAGAAAATTTATTCTATAATCAAATTTAATGTTCATCAATTGGTAAAGTTTGTAATGGTTATTATTATTCATAGAATAATACTACACTACAATAAAAAGTTAAAAATTAAAAAAGAAAATAGAAATTGTAACAGAAAAGTTGTATATACAGGTAAACACACTCTTATTCCTTGACTGTTATTAATAATGGTTATTATTATTAAGAAAATGAGTAATATTCCTTGACTGTTATTTATTTCAATACTGTGTTTCAATGTAATGACCAATGACTGAAATAGAACATAACTTAAGACAGTGTTTGAACATTGTACATGACCCCCCTCCATGTTGTTGCCAGGTGGTTAACAATGCTTTGGGAGTACAGACAAACAAAGCCCAATTACATTTGACGTTAAGTGAACCAATTTAATTGAAAAGCTTTAATATTTATGAAATTTGTATTATTATGTGTAAGTACGTGTTATTTGATTTCAGTTATAATGACCAAGACGTTTATTAGCTAGGAAACGGAGGTTACAAAGACACAATGAATTTGGTTTTTAAAAATATATATTTTTTTATTAAATAATATAAGAATAAAATTTTATTATTATTATTATTTTAATTTAAATCAGAGTGCAAAATCTCTTATTATTCACAAAATACTAAACTTTATTTTATTATTATTAGTCAAATTTAGATAGGGACAAAATTAGACTTCAATCCTTATCACTTAATTTGCATCTAGAGATCTTGTTGTCAATTTTTAAATAATTTAAATTTCTAAATTCTAAGAGTCAAAATTTTTATTTTACGATAAATAATAATATTTCGTTTACAAATTCTTATCACCTGATTGGGTGGCCTGGTGGTAAAAGGCTTCAGTTACGTTTTGTGTTTGTGCTATGATTATGAGTTTGAGCTATCATAGAGGTGATTTAGTGGTAAAAGACTTGGGCTACGTTCTGCACTTACGCTATAGTTCTTAGTTCGAGCTATCATGATTTTATTTTAACAAGTGCACTAAGGTATAGGTCGAAATTTTATATTATAATTAGTACGACTATATTATAATTTCTTATTTTAACAGACACGTTAAGATATAGGTCGGAGTTTTATATTATACTTAGTATCACTTCAGTGTAATTCCTATAGATATATTTTAACTGATATAAGACGAATATTATATGATTTACGAACGCTTATATATTGTGTGATTTACGAACGCGTACTCTAAAAAATAAGTGCATGATTTTGTATATAATTGAACGTTATATAATTAAATGTTACAGTGACAACTAAATACAGAAATTTGTCGTCGTTCAAAAAATAATTTTTATCAAATCGATTTTATATAAATTAGATTGATAATTGATGTGATATAATGACGTTGTTATTATAAAAGAAATTTATTTATTTATTTTTTTTAAAATTATTTTTATATACTTAATTAATAATATAAAATTACAGATCGGATATTATGAAACCAAATCGGCAATACCAAGCTCATCATGTAGATACGTGTATCGCACTATTAACATATATTATATTCAATAACCAAAAATGAATTTAAAATATAAGTCACTATTTACCAACTATATTACACATTAAACATGAAGTCCATTAATATTTTTTTTAGGCCACGATAATTAATGCAAAAACTCCTCAAGGCTAAAAATAATATTCACAAGTTATTAAAAATAAAATTAAAAAATTGAGATTTAAAATAATTTAAGATTGATTTACTACTATATATCAATAGAAATATTTTAAAATCAAAGAGAAATATATAAAAGTGAACAATAAATTTATTTAAAAAATACTTATGGATATCTATAATAAATATTTAAAAACATTTTATTATATCTAAATACATAGTAAATCTGTCATAAATTTTTATTTTTAATACTAAACCCATTTCAAATTCATTAAAAATTACCCAATTATTTTTATTAAAGTTGGATATCAGCAAATATTCACGACGTTGGGTCAATTGTCATTCCTAATAATATTGTATAATTGTCACATATTTCATATAATTTATTTTTTTTATTATTATAAATTTTTATTTACTTTAATAATAATAATAATAATAATAATAATTATTATTATTATTATTATTATTATTATTATTATTATTATATAATACTGTAATATTTATTTATATAAAAATTTTAAGTTCTTAACACTATCTTCTCCGCGGCAAGGAAGGCGTGCTGGGTTCCATGTCCACGTCAGAGTTTTTTGTTTTTATTAACAAACTCTACTGTATGATCCCATATCTGACAATGAATGTCTACTGTGTCTTCTGAAACTCCTGTAATTATGGGACCCTTTTGTGTTATGACATGTTGACCCAACAAAATAAATGAGTTGTTTCTATCTCCACGGGGCAATTATGGACTTCGATTGATAAAATATTGTTCATCATGGATTGAATTGGTGGGAAATCAATTAGAATTTAAGAGATGGGTCGATTGAATTATGAATCAATCAATGTTTCATATTCAGATATTTTTTCTCTCTCATTTATTTTTTAACGAACATCTGATTTTTTTAATTTTTTAAAAAATCACCCATATTTAAAACTAAATACAAAAAAATTTTGAACTTTAAATTTTCAAAAAGTCAAATTTTTTAAACAATAAAATTTAAATAAACAGGCACAACCAATATTTAAATTTGAATCAAATTGACCAGCTAAACAAAATTGGCTCGAAACCAACCTGATATACTCTTAAAAGCAGCATATAATTTTAATTTAAAAAAAAAAATAATATTATTATAATCGTTAAATCTCATATGACTAATGATAATGAATTTTGATTTAAGTTATAAGAGTTTTATATTCTATTAATTAAATAGAAACAATTTTTATTGTAAAATTATGAGAAAATATATGTTTTAAAAAGAATAATATTTTATTAAATTTTAGACGATTATATTTTCATAGTTCCTGTTATAACAATCTTTATACTCATTATTTGTTTGTAATTTTAGTGAGTAATAGAATTGACAATAATGATATTTTTAACTTGTATTTTTCAAATTTTCTTTCATACCTTTCACCTGATGAAATTGGTTCATGATTAATCAGTGACAATTGTTCCAAAACCTACAATTTATAAGACAAACAATAAATTAAATATTATCTGTTTAAACACTCTCCTTTCTCGTGTTCAACCTAAACCATCATTTGGGTTAATGTAGTTGAAGCCATAAATTTTTTAAAAGTCGTTGGGAACAACAAGACAACTACACTCCTTAAAAGCTTGGAATAAATAGTTTATAATTGAATGCTTCGTTAATTAACTTATGAGTTTCAACCCTTGCTGAAAATTAAATAAATAACAAATTTTATGGTTAAAAAAATAAACCATATATGATATTTTGCAGCTAAGATGTAGTTAGGGTTATAATTAAATTATCTCTAAGATTTTGTTTGAAAATGGTTGAGTTAAAAGACACTCACTTTTACTTAATCACGTATATTTATTATCCAATCATTTATTTAAATAGTTAAACTTAATTACTGATAATTATAATTTTTGAAAAAAATGAAAGTTAATTAATTATTCTTTGTGTTCTATTTCTCTGAATAATATCCAATTTAACGTATAAAATAAATAAAATGTGATGAAAAGCTAATCAATTTTATATATACAAACTATTGTGTACAAATTAATATGATATGATAGTATTAATTAATAGAATATAAATCATATAATAACTGATATTATTGTATTACACACAATATTAAATATGTGTGTGTGCAAGTATGTATGAGTTTATGCATCCACATATATATGTGTTGTTTTAATATCACGATCAAAACCGACACTATATAAACCAAAAAAAATAAAATTTAAAATTAGGTATCAATCATATATCATCATACATCAGAATCTTGATGGTGAAGATTTAATTTTTGAGGTTAATTTAGAACATAATCCGATTTGAATATTACATATAAAAATATCGTTGCTATAAAGTCTGCAAACTATGTTGTCTTTCAAATCCTATACTTGGGCTATGCCTTATTAGTTTATATCAACTTTATTTAGGCTTCATAAACTTATATTAAAATCACAATTCATATATGTCATACAAAAAGAAAGTCAAGTTAGGAGTGCCTAGTTTTGTAGGGTTTTTATTTGCATTTTAAGACGGGGAAAAAATGGCAAAAAAATAAGTTAAAAGTAACAATAATAGAACTCTTTCAAAGCCATTCTAGCATGTGAATAATAATTTTGGACCCAAAAAAATTGTTGGTTGGCTAAACGAGTGAGTTTCATTTAAAGTTAATGCTATATATTAAATTTTTTTTTTATTTTGTTTCAAAATTACAATGGAAATAACAAAAATTTCAAACAAAACCTAAAGTTGTTTATCATCTACGAAGAAGATCGAAAAATTTTTAACTTTTTTTATTACAATTTTAACTTATAAAAGTAAAAATAAAAGACTTAAAAATTATAATTAAAAAATAAAAAAAAATTACAACATAAGAATTAAATTAAAAAAAACTCCTTATACAATTATTAAAAGTATCATTGCTAATTAGTATTATATAAATACTAAATTAAGCATTCAGTGAGTGTAGTCGAGTAGTTTTATTTTAGGAAAGTATTTGTATTGGTCCTGAGTTCAAATTTTTAGGAGTGCATTTAGGTGTAAAAATCTAATACAGTCAGAATTTTGTCCTATATTTGGTACCACTGCAGTGTGATCCATATACATTATCTTAATTGATTCAGGACAGATACCGTATAATATTGTATAATATACTAACACATATCTCCAAAAAAAATGAGTGTCTGGCCCGTATATAATCAATCACCGCAATAATAACTGAGTATAAAAATTTTCTCGTCATCTAAAAAAAAATACTAAATTAAGAGATATAAATACCTATTAGTGGGCTTGACTGTTTTTTAGACGATGCTGATTAATCCCAATTATAATCTAATAAACAGCATATCTGATAATCAAATTCTCATTAAAAATATTTTAATTTGCTCAAGATGAATAGAATTGAATTTTAAGATTTTGTATCATTTTAGATGTATTTCGTTTTGTTTAAAAATTAAAAAAGAAAAAAAAAATTAACCACCGCTAGCTACGGGCAGGGGTAAAGTTAGATTTTATAATATAAGGGATTAAGATATAGGTATTTTAAATGTTCAGAGATTAAAATAATATATTTTATTATAAGGAGTTAAATTAATAAAATTACATTAATTTTTTTTAAAAACAAGAGCAATGGAAATTAGCTCAAAACGAACTTACGTAACATTTGGGTCATGGATTTTACTGAAGAAGGGTAGGGCTAAGGTGGCGGTGAATTTACTTACAATTGTTAGAATTATTTTTATTATATTTTATCAATTGAAAATTATAATAAAAAATTAAAAAAAAATATTCTTACAATTAAATACATCATAACATGATCTCTTACATAAATTAAACGGTAAAATTAAAAATCAAAAGTTTTCATATCACACTTTACCTAACCGAAGTACAAAGTCATCGCTTACTGCCCACAGCTTCCCCCTCATCAAACCGACCTTAAGACACGGGATTAACGTAAATTGCAAGCCCCACGCGCGCTTTACTACTGCCACATATAAATAAAATTTTTTTTGAATAATTAGAAATAAAAAATTCATTCTCCACGTCAGCTTAAATTTTATTGTAGAAAAAAGTTAGTATTGGGTGAAAAACGGGTTTCTTCCCCTCCCCGTCCTATTGACATTTTTAAGCCTAGAAGAATTAAATGGATATTACTATTTTGCAGTTGTAAACAATAATAATTACATAATTTTTTAGACAAGATTAAATTTAAATAATATCCATCTATCCAACAAAGATTGGATGGATACATAAGAACTAGGCCTACTATTGTAAGCTAGGTTCATTTAATCCCTAATTTCACCTATTCACCTAATTTAATTTAATGAGAAATTTATTCGTACTATAAATTATAATCTAAATATTTTTATTTTAATAAAAAATATTATTCAAAAAAATAAAAATTTTATTGTAAGATGTTTTATTTAATTTTCCATTAAAAAAAGCTAATATAGATGATTAATCAACCTTAATTTAATACATATTTTTTATGACAAAAAATAATAATAGCTTTTTTTTTTTTTTTGCCAGACATAATAATGCAAGTTTAGAATTAAAAGAAATAGGAAAATATTTATAAGTAAAACAAAAGTTCGTTTCAATAAATATTAAATGAGTGTGCATTAAATCCAACTAAATATTACCAAATTTAAGCAAATACTAATTTTACCTCGTAGAGAGTAGAACCCACGCGCCTAAAAACGAGTGAGCAAAAAATATCATCTACAGCTACAAGAATTGAAAGTACAGCAAACAGTTCTTGTAAATTTTACAAACTCAAACTCTTGCACAGTAGCTGTTAACCCTAGTTGACTTAGAATTCAGTTCCCCATTAACCACAGTTAAATTGTATGGTTAACCATCTCCTCTCTTTTAGAACAACCAATAAACTCACGAGACATAAAATAAATAAACATATCGTGAGAAATAAACCATGAACTTAAACGAGAATATAATCTGGTAGATTAATCAGAAAGAGAATTGATAAATAAATATCTTAATAAAAGTATATATTAAAAACATATTTTAAAAAAAATGAAAATTGATACGTTCCTTAAAATTCTTTGTTGTTTTGCTGGCTTCTGAATACCCACAGAGTTTCTTCAGATCCGAAGAAAAAGGTTCTTTGATATATAAATATATAAATACTATTTACCACCAACAGTACTGTTCAACTTGATTTTTCTTTTTTTTCAAATTTCTTTCTTTTTGAATATTTAATTTTCTTCTTCTCATTCTGTTAATGTCATAAAGCATATTTAGTTTCTTAAGCGTGCGCCTGTTGGGCTCTTGTATGAACAGAAAAGGTGCTCTTTTTCTTTTTGTGCGAGAGAGAGTGTGTTGTTTATGCGGGCTTATGGCTTTTTATCTGCTCCTGTGTCGGTTGATTATTTGGTTGAATCTTTGAAGAAGGGCAACAGAAAGATTCATGATTCCGTTGCTTCTTTTTTTTTTCTACTTTTTTTTGAAAGAAGAAAATCACTTGACTGTTTAGTTGCGGAGATTTGTGTGTAGTTGGTTGACTGTTTATTTTTCGTTTCTTGGATCGAGAGAAGTGTAGCAGTTTGACAGATAGTTGATTTTGTTTTCAAGACTCTGACAGTTTTTTGTTTTGGATGCAAATATCTTTTAGTTTCATTGGAGGTGGGTTTGTGAGATATAAAACAGTTAATGATTTGTGAGATATGAAACTGTTAATGAGAGTTAAAGTTGTATGCAGTTCCATAATTTACATGAGTTGGGATTTCTTGGCCTTTCAGTGATGGAGTTTGAGGGCCGACTTGGCAAATATGTGTGCGGAGACAATTACATAAAGATTTGAGAGTTATTTTTTGTAGGGAACGTTGAGTTTCTGCGAATTACAAGTTTCGGTTCTGGCTTCCGTTTTTGGTGTTCAACAAACAATCAAACCAAGGTTCTCACTTTCTATGGCCGAGGTAGGAGTTCTCTCCATCAATTAGTATTACTTCTTCTCCTTGAGATATCTAATTGGTAACCTGTGCGGTTTCTACAGTATTGAATCAAAGATAAGCATCAGGAAGAAGAAGCGGATTTGTTTGTTCTTTTATGAACTGGTTAAGATGATTACCTTCATGGACTCAAAGAAGAAAGCTAAAGAGGTGGACAAGTGCTTAGATTCTCAACTATGGCATGCTTGCGCTGGAGGTATGGTTCAAATGCCGCCGGTGAACTCCAAAGTGTTTTACTTTCCTCAGGGCCAAGCCGAGCACGCTTGTGGACCTGTTGATTTCAGAAGCTGCCAAAGAATTCAGCCTTATATACTCTGTAGAGTCTCGGCTATCAAATACATGGCTGATACTGAAACTGACGAAGTATATGCCAAAATTAAATTGATTCCAGTTAGTAATAATGAACCTGGTTTTGATGATGATGGAATTGTTGGAATTCATGACGCTGAAACGCAAGATAAAGCGGCGTCGTTTGCTAAGACATTGACACAATCAGATGCGAATAACGGTGGTGGGTTTTCTGTTCCAAGGTATTGTGCGGAAACAATCTTTCCCAGATTGGATTACTCGGTCGATCCCCCTGTACAAACCATTCTTGCTAAGGATGTTCATGGTGAGACATGGAAGTTCAGGCATATTTACAGAGGGACGCCTAGGAGGCATTTGTTGACAACGGGGTGGAGTACTTTTGTGAATCATAAGAAACTTGTTGCTGGGGATTCAATTGTATTTTTGAGGGCGGAAAACGGGGATCTTTGTGTTGGGATTCGCCGTGCAAAGAGAGGGATTGGAGGTGGACAGGAGGTACCTTCTGGGTGGAATGGGAATTGTGTTGCTCCCTATGGAGGGTTCTCGGCCTTTTTGAGGGAAGATGATAACAAGCTGATAAGAAATGGAAATAGAAATGGGTTTAGCTCGAATGATGGGACTAATTTGATGGGGAAGGGGAAAGTGAGGCCTGAATCTGTTATTGAAGCTGCAACACTTGCTGCCAGTAGGCAGCCATTTGAGGTTGTGTACTATCCTCGAGCTAGTACTCCAGAGTTTTGTGTGAAGGAATCAATGGTGAAAGCAGCATTGCAGATCAGGTGGTGTTCCGGAATGAGGTTTAAGATGGCCTTTGAAACAGAGGATTCTTCTCGGATTAGTTGGTTTATGGGAACTGTATCTTCTGTTCATGTTTCTGATCCCCTCTACTGGCCTGATTCGCCGTGGAGGCTTCTCCAGGTGAAGTCATTTACCTTGATCTGCATCATACTTGTTTTTATTTTCTTAATTTGTATTTTTCTTGTACATAATTTCTGGGTCCATATGATACTATTGAGTTCCAAATATATATGTCAAATTCTGTCTGTGCGTTGTGCTTGACTAGAAGTCACTATTTTTTTTCCTCTTTTTGTATTGTTTGCTAAATGTTTGGGTTCTTTAAGTTAACACTAGAATTGGTTCACACTGAGCTTTGTGAATGAATGAGTGTGAACACGAAGATGGCCAAAATTGCTGATTGAAGTCTTGTAATAAATTTTTGAACTTAAGCAATATGTGATAAAATGTTTACTAGAAGACAGAAGGAATTTCAGTTGTAAGTCTTGCTGATGCATTTCCATGTAACTTGTTCAACATTTTGCTTAAGCACATGTTTTGTTAACCTAAATAAGGTTACTAAGCTTCTGCTTATCAACTTCCAGACTTCCAGACGTTTTATTTAGACCTGGTCAATTTTCCAGACGAGATGTTCACACTTGTTTTCTTGGTTGATATTTTTAATTAGCTTATGAATTTGATAGAAATTTCATCATGGGAACAACATCTTTGCTTGTTTTTTAATTTTGTTCGAGTTTATTTCAATTTTCCACCAATCTATTATTATTATACATGCGAAACAACCTGCTTCAGGTTACATGGGATGAGCCGGATTTGCTTCAAAATGTAAAACGTGTTAGCCCATGGCTGGTGGAATTAGTGTCAAATATGCCCGCCATCCATTTATCCCCTTTCTCTCCACCGAGGAAGAAATCGAGACTGCCACAACATCCAGATTTCTCCCGTGATGGCCGACTTCCAATGACGACATTTTCCAGTAATCTCCTTGGGCCCAATAACCCTTTTGGGTGTGTACCCGATGACACTCCTGCTGGCATGCAGGGAGCCAGGCATACTCATTATGGTCTATCCTTATCCGATCTCCGCCTCAATAAACTGCAGTTGGGTCTATTCCCAGTTGGTTTCCCGCCTTTTGATCGGGCTGCTACACCCACAAGGGCCTCCAATAGCCCAGTCTTCCAGAAGCCTAGCATGAGTGAGAATGTTTCTTGCTGGCTAACCATGGCGCATTCTAACCAAACCTCAAAGAAAGCTGATGGTGCAAAGACACCCCAGCTTGTACTTTTTGGGCAACCAATCCTTACAGAGCAGCAGATGTCTCTCAGCGGTTCTGGTGATGCTGTTTCACCAGTTCTTACTGGAAATAGTTCATCAGAAGGGAATTTCGATAAGATGGCAAATTTTTCTGATGGTTCTGGATCTGCACTTCATCAGCAAGGCATACATGAACGCACTTTCTGTGATGGTTACCGTTGGTATATGGATAATCGCCAAGAAACCGAGCCCAACTTAGAGACTGGTCACTGTAAAGTATTCATGGAATCTGAGGATGTAGGCCGCACTCTTGACCTTTCAATGCTTGGATCTTATGATGAATTATACGGAAAGCTAGCAGACATGTTTGGTGTAGAAAATTCCGAGACACTGAGCCATGTTCTCTGCCGTGATGCTTCAGGTGCAGTCAAGCACATTGGAGAGGAACCATTCAGGTTCGAGCCTTTTTGCCTTACTTTTCCCGTCAAGTTTCACGTAATGAGAGAAAGTTGCATTCATTTCCCTGTAAGTTTAATTTTTTCTGTTTCTTGTTGCAGTGATTTCATGAAAACAGCTAGGAGGTTGACAGTTCTAACGGATTCAAGCAGTGACAATGTAGGAGTTTAGAGTAGAGAAATAAAGCTTTGTTTCAATTGTACAGCCCGGTTGATCGAATCTTTTGTTTCCCTGCTGACCGTTTATGCTTGTTAAAAACTCAAAAAGAGATGTCTGAGAAGGCGCCGTGAATCTGATCCATTTTTTTGGACTTTGAAGCTAAAATCCTCAAAGAACTGTTGTTTGCGAGTATCGCATACTTCATTCAACCTATATTGTTCTTGCTATAATGATTCAAATTACAGCCTGTAAGTTTGAAATTGTTTCGTTGAAAACTGACAGAAACAATTTCAAACTGACAGTGAACCGTCGTTGTTATCGTATCTCTGTTTTTTGAAAAAGAGCAAGTGGGCGGTGACAGAAATCACAAAAATACATCGAACCAACAACAAATGGCTGAATTTTGTGGCGGCAATAAATGTTTTTCTTCCGTATCCCGGCAAATAAACTCCTTGATTAAGCTACCATTTTCTCTCAAATGTCATCATCAACTAGAAAAAAGAAAGTACAGAAGTTTATAAAAAAATCCATATTACGTGTGTAAATTAGTAAACACAAAAGAATGAGGGTAAAGGATTCCGATCAAACTCAACTCAAAAGTTAAATAAATAAAATTGCAATAATAACATTTTAGTCCTCAGAATTTGATAAAATAATATTTAAGAACATAGTTTATTATTTTAAGCTTTAAAATTTACTGAAATAACAAATTAATTAATTTTGATTTTAATTATTTTTAAAAAATTATTACTAGTAATGATTTTGAAATTTAAAACATTATTTATATATTAATTGATAATCTTCGATCCCCGTCCTGCCCCAAAATGAAAATGGGTTTGGGATAAATTTTTTTATCTAAGCCTTGAATTTTACCAGGACTTATTTGTCCAAATTGTTAAGTTATGCTTTAACTATTGTTTTGACAAACTTCAGGGACTAAACATTTTAGTCCCAATGACAATATTGAGAATTTGTTGACAAAGGGGTTCCGCCCGGTTGTTAATATCTGTAGTTCACACGGCGACAGATTCTCTGATATTATAAAACTGTGATTTCTATCCAACAAAATTTTGCGACGTGTATTTGACCATTTCATTCATAAGCAACCCGACAAAAGTATGCTTCTTTTCCAACCCTGATGCCGCAAGTGTGAGTTTAATTGTTTAATTCATGTAATTAATAATTTAATTAACTTAACTCTGGGTATTGTAACAAAATTAAATAATTATAAATTAATTCCGCGGTTTAATAAAAACCGAAAGGAGGCGGCAGATGAAAGCAGAAGACAAACACCGCATATTCTTAAACTCCTAATTTAATCCGCCGCACGTGAGAGTGTTTATGTGGGACCCATCAGATAGTTAAAGCTGGGGCCGAGTTAGGAATGATTCACGTGTGGACAACGTCAGCTAAGTTGCCATGGTTGCGGCGAATGATTGTGCTGTTTTGTTTTCATTATTTTCATCATTTTTTTTTTATTTTCTAATAAAAATTATTTTAAAAGAAGAATAATTTTTGTGAAATTATATTTTTAAAAAATTTGAATCAAAATAAATTTTTATTTTTTTAAAAAAAATTTACACAAATTCATGTCATCTAAAATGAACTATTTTGTTAACGTTAAATCGATTGACTTTAGACAGTTAATTTAGCATCTACTATTTTTTAATGTTAAGTGATATAATCTTATGAAAAATTTAGTGTTCCTTTATTTTTATAAAAAAAATTGTGATTATCTAATAATTAAATTAAGAAAAGCATGCATTTACGATTTTTTTCTAAAAAATAAAATAAAATGCATAACCAATTTAATTAATTATTGTAGAATGTAGATTCAGCTCACCGACAAATACTATAGCCTCTATTCCTGTCGACCATATCCTTGGTTGGGTCGTGTGAAATTTCTGAAACCGTTGGATCAACGGATTCTCAGGATTTGGTTTCTTTCAATTCTTCTTCTTTCCTTTGGTACTTGAATCATAATCCATTTTGTATCAATTTCAAATTCTCATATTTAATATTAGTTCAAAGCAAATTATGTCATATCATCCAATTGAAGGAGATTTCTTTGATCAGTTTTACAAATGAATTTAAGTTTATTTTCTTTTTAAATGTTAAATAATAATTAAAAAAATTATCTTTATTGTCAACAAAATTATTATAATACTATATCCGCTCTAATAATGATGATGATGATTTTGCTTATTTTTTAATGTATTAACATTTATCAGTAATTATTGTATTAAATACTAAAAAATAATCTAAATTATAAATATAAAAATTTTTTAATAATATTCTAAAATACTCGTTAATAATAATAATAATAATAATAATAAGATGTCATAAAAGACTAACCAATAAATAGGCAATGGTTAAACTGAAAAGGAGAAAAACAGAGTTATTTCCAAAGCATTGTTGTTTACGGTTTCTCTACAAAACCCACCAAATTAAATAAAAGATTCACCGTATCACATATTTTACTCTTGCTTTAGAATTACGTCAATTAAATACCACATCACAAAAGTAAATAATAAAATTGAATTTAAATTTAAAAAAAAAAAAATGGTTGTATGTATCGAAAGACACGCTACAATTTACATGGGACAAATGCCTCAATAAAATAACATTCAATGCTTTAAGCTTAGATGGGTTGTACCTTTTAATAAATTTTTTTTATATAAATTAACACGATAATCAGTGTGTTACAATTATATTACTACTGTATATTTTAATTTATCACATTAACCTTTATAATTGAGCTTGTTTACAAGCGTGTATAGTTAGCGCTATTTTTTTTTATGTTTTTTGTCTTATTTTTAAAAATATACAAATCAAATCACACTTTTGATGGTTTCTTTAAAGAAAAATTTCATGTGAGACAAAATTATTTGTATATTTATTTATCAAAATAATTGATCATTATAATAATGGGTATTTTGAAATTATCTTTTGGGTATAATTTTCATTTTTCCACTTAAGTAGTTGAGAATGACTCGATTAAGATTCAAGCCTGGCTGATTAAAAGGATAGGATATTTTGATAATCAATTAATCATAGCTGTATAATGTCAAAATTAAATGGAGAGCACCAAAAGTCCTAGTGTTGACTTTCGATTGATTTTGCAATGAAAACAAAATTAAATATTTTTATGGTTAATAACGTGGATTTATAAATTTTTAAAAAAATATATTATCAATTAAGCGCACGAAATCTGAAGATAAGCATAACTTTTGTCACATTTCTTTATTTTACCTTTATGTCCATGTGTCCATCTTTAAACAAATCACGATGTTGACTTAAGTTGTGAAGCCTCAGTTCACGCGACAACTAAAAATACATTCCAGAAATATCGAAATGCATTATCAAAGCCTACAAAGCTACTTAGTACCATATCCAAATTTTATTTATAAAATCACTTATTTATATATATATATATTCTTTTACTTCACGATATATAAATCAAATATTTTTAAAATAAATAATTTCAATTTGTAAACAATCAAATCGTCATCAATACACAAATATATTTTGATTTTCATAAAAATATATAAATATAAAAAACATTATTATGAATAAAAATTAATAAATTTAATAGGTAAATCGAAAGTGAAGGTTCTCTCAAAATAACTCAAGTTCTAAATAAACGTGTTGCCACCACGTTAACCACTCATAATTCATATACTAAATATATTTTGTAAGTAAATCAATTTATATTAATATTTAAATAAGTATTTTAAATTTTAAAAAAATTATTTATCATAGACTGTCATAATTGACCTTGTTATGACACAAAGAGCGTGAGAGATGGTGATTAACCTACAGGCTTGTTTTGGTCAACCGACTTATAAGGCAAATAGAATGCAGGGTACAGTCAATCAACAGTAGTGCCTTGGTCGATTGACACTATTTTCAAGAGAAAAAAAATCAGATCTATTTTAATATACTAATTCTTTTAATTGAATTCTTAAAACAACCATTGAGTGTTAACGTTGTGTTGACTATCTAATGATTATGCACATACTCAAACTCAAATATGTTAAGAAATAATTATATTATCCCTAAATTTAGAGAGAAGTGTTTACAGGAGTACATTTTACTTTTAATTATTACATTTATAATTTATAATTTATAATTTAGAGATGGCTGTTTCTTTTTATAGGATGATTAAGGGCATGTTTAATATAGCTTATTTTTACTTAATTTTAAAATAAAAGTTATATAAAGTATATTCATATTTATTTTTAATTTTTAATTTTAATAATTATAAAATTACAACAATTATGCGTCGTAATACTTCATTACTAAATACATTCTAAATATAAATCCTAAATTCTATATATAATTCACATATTGATGTTTCAAAAATTTTATTATTACTTTGTTCAAATTTTTTTTATTGTATGCTTTATTTGATA
The DNA here is from genome assembly GCA_035221805.1 of Trichilia hirta. Classification (NCBI taxonomy): domain Eukaryota; kingdom Viridiplantae; phylum Streptophyta; class Magnoliopsida; order Sapindales; family Meliaceae; genus Trichilia; species Trichilia hirta. Next base: position 5,235,059 of record JAWDEX010000005.1, on the reverse strand, counting down.
TACTTTGAAAGTACACTAAATAATGTGTTTGATAAATATTAATTTTTGCTGGGATTTTGTGTTGAAATGACGAAATAATCAACTGAAAACAAAACAATACTACCTGAGGCAAAACGAATTTTGAAAGTGTTATGAATCATTATTAAAAAGAAGAGATTATATGTGTTTAGTAAAATAAATAGTGCTAACAATTTTAAGTTGTGTTCTTATATTTATATATCAAGTGACATGATAATTAAATTAGCAAAATTATATTATTTCATTTGTTAAAAACTCATAAAAAATTAAAAATTTTAAATAACACAATTATTTATTAAAATTAATAAATTTTTAATGAACGAAATAATGTGACATAAATAAATCAACTGCTTATTTCTGTTTCTAAAATTTGTTTTATGATGTAATCAAATGGAAGAATCTCATTGAAAGAATACTTTATCAAATCAAATACATTTCACCAATCAAAATTCGTAAATAAAAAATAATAATAATAATTCATAAATTCATAATTATTCGAATCAATTACAATCAAAAAACACTAAAAAAAATAAATTAAAAACCTTTTGATATTGGAAAAAGAAATCATTTAATATTTTACAATTTATGTATACTAGCCAGTTGATAAAACGTTTTAGTAGGAAATAACGAGGTAGTACAATCAAGCTGGGAATGTGCTTGTTCGCATGACGAAGAGTAATAAATACTTCGAAACTCAAAGTTCTGTATGGGCTGAAAGATGGGCGCCTTTTGAAGATTAGCCCAGCTGTTGTGCTATTGGACCGCACTTGTAACATGTACAAAAGTATTCTTATTTCTTAGTCAACCCAATTTAAAAAACTAACTTCAAATAGGCATAGAGATGCCTACAATAATGACTCAGTTAGGGCTGACTAGTGCAATCGATAATTTCTCTATTTTACACCTATGTATTTTTATTCGTATTTGAATTAGTTCAGTTAAAGTAAAAAAAAATAACTCTTTTTTATTTTATTTTATTTTAAATTGATTAAAACTAAAAAAATCATCTAGATTCGTTTAAATCTGGAGTTCATTTTTGTACTTTTTGCCTTTTACCTTTATTTTAATTGTTATTTATTGAATAATATAATGTTATCTTTAAATATAATTTATTATCATATTGTACGAAATAAATAAAAAAATTATTAATTTTTCGTCCTTCAAATGTACAATCCTACTATAATTAAAACTTTTTAAATCAATTGACTTTTAAATATTCTCAAATTTTTTTATAAAATATATGTACGAAATCGAGCTACAATTGAAAATGGAGTAGCTTGAAATTTTTATAATTTTAATTGAAATAAAATTTTTGTAAATTAGAATTAATGAAATAAGAAAATTATGTGATCTGTAATCTGTTGATATGCTGATTGTTATTGGACAATATTTATTTAATTACTTGTCAAATAATTGATAAATTTAATATAGTTTATTAAAAGCAACATTATTTAAATAGATAACAAGTTCAAATAATGTTAAAAAAAAAAATTAATTATTACTTTAATTGAGTTATGACAAATAATAATAAAAAAAATATACATGTTAGGCAAATAAACTGGTGGCTCTTACCAATGACTGTTGCTTGCATTGCTCATATATATATATTCAATTGAGTTAATAACAATCATGTTAAGGTATGTTTTCTTTAAATGAAAGTCAAGGCATGTTTGGTAATGTTAATTTTATTTAAATTTTAAAATAAAATTAGAAAATATTTAATAAATACTAATTTTTAATAAAATTTTATTTATTTGTAATTTTTTTACTGAAATTTGAATGTAATTAACCTTTCAATTTGAATGAAAATTGTTTTTTTTTTTTAATTTTAAATGTCTGATATATATAGATGGCTAGAAAAATGTAGATATAGATATAAATATTTAAAATTTAAATACTATATACTATTATATACATATGGATCTATACCAAATGTTTTAATATAATAATTAAAATATATTTTTATGATTTTAATAATATAACAAATTAATTAGTTTAATTAATAAAGATAATATTCTTTGAATTACACTAATTCAAAGTAATAAAAGTTTATTAATTAGAGAACACATATATATCAAAATAAACTTTTTTTAGATAAACAACTTTAAAATAAATTAACTTAAACTTAAACTTTAAATTTAAATTAAATTAAACAACAATGAATAAAATAGGAATTTAAATGTAAGAAAATATTAATTTCTATAAAGATATTTTTGAGACTATAAAATTTTATTCTATTCACATTAAAAAACTTAACTATCATATTCAGATAATTTAAATAAAATTTCAGATATAAATTAATAAAATAAATTTTTTTTAAGACTACAAAAAAAAAAAAAACAGAAATCAACCCTAAATAAAGTATCTTAAAAGATATTCTTTAAATATAGGTGCTCGTTCGAGTGTATGATAAATATTAATATTTAAAAATAAATATAAGTATTTTCAGGTTTTGTATCGAAAATACGTCAAAATGATAGCACGTGCACGAGTATTTAAAGACTAAGTTAATTATCAAAGAAATGCCGGTATTTTTAGATTTTGTATCGAAAACACACTTAAATCGTAAAAGATTTTAAGTGTTAGATGTAATGATAATTATTGTTAATTCAATCGGAAGATAGTAAATTACAAATTATCTTATAATAATTTACCTAAAATAAAATAATTGTTAATCCAATAATGTAGTAAATCCCAAATTGTTTTATGATAATTTACCCTAAAATAAAATAATTGTTGATGGTAACAACCAACTAACCATTTATCATTACAATGTTTATTTTGTTTATTTAATACATAAATTATAAGTAAACGCTTCCCATTATTAAAACCGTATAGGAATAATAACATTTGAGTCCCTAATTTCTTAAGATCTTTTAAATAAGAATATCAATTATCCATTCATATCAAATAAGTAAATATGGTATAATTATTTTGATAAAAATATTTTTAAAATTATACTGAGTGAGTAATATAAAATAAAATAAAAATATTTTAAATAAATTAAATTTTTTAAAAATTAAAAAACAAAATATTAAAATTTTTAACAAAATTAAGATATTTTATATAATCATTTAAAAACTCATTTTCATAATATCAATTAAACAATATAAAATAATTTGAAATAACTTATGATATTAAAAAGGTCTTTTAGAATAGAAAAGGTCAAATTAAATGATATTATATATATTACAAGTAATTTATTTAATATAAATATGTACAGTTGCAAACAAGAGTCATGTTATAGTATTTGTAGCTAACAAATTTTTTATTATACTTTTAATTTTTTTATTATAATTTTTAATTTTTTGAATTATAATTTTAATTTATAAAAAATATTTAAAAATTAAAAATTATAATATAAAAATTCAAAGATATAATAATAAAAATTTTAATGATGCCTTGCAGATAAATGGACAAACTATAAACTTCTTTAATAAATCATAAAAAACAATGGATTCGGAATCCTAATATATTTTCCGCAGAATTCAAGTGCGATCATAGCCGTTACTGGTGCTCATTATTTTATTAATAAATTTTATAGATTAGTAGATACATAGATATTTTTTATAAATTTATGATTGGTGATCAATCATGCAGCAGCGGTAGTGGAGCTGCGTGTGGGCCCTAAACTCTGTCGTTTTATTCGAAACTTTCGGGTGAGTGATCAAGTGAAATGAACGGTGATCCGCGGCTTACGTATTACCACGAAATTTCTTGGAGCGTAATCTTCGAGGGTTAGGTGATGCGATATTTCGTTGTTTAAGTCCGCAATCAATTCTATATAAAGCGGCTTTCGGATTCAGAGTTTCTTCGTTCATAGATAAAGAAATTTCTCTTACAGATCTTAGAATTTCGAAGCTACAAATATCAGCTTGTGAAGGTAACGACTTTCTTTCAATTTCTTTAGTAATCTTCGTCTAGGGTTTCTGGGTTTTGATCTGTTTGTTTCTAATATTGTTTTTAATCTGTTCTTTGGGACTTTTCAGATGCAGATCTTTGTGAAAACTTTGACCGGAAAGACGATAACTCTCGAAGTCGAGAGCTCCGACACCATCGACAACGTCAAGGCCAAGATTCAGGATAAGGAGGGTATTCCTCCGGATCAGCAGAGGCTAATCTTCGCCGGAAAGCAGCTCGAGGATGGCCGTACTTTGGCGGATTACAACATCCAAAAGGAGTCTACTCTCCATCTGGTTCTCAGGCTCCGTGGTGGTATGCAGATCTTCGTCAAAACTTTGACTGGGAAGACCATCACTCTTGAGGTGGAGAGTTCCGACACCATAGACAACGTTAAGGCCAAGATTCAGGACAAGGAAGGAATTCCCCCGGACCAACAGAGGTTGATCTTCGCCGGAAAGCAGTTGGAGGACGGCCGTACTTTGGCCGATTATAACATCCAGAAGGAGTCCACCCTTCACCTCGTGCTCAGGCTCCGTGGTGGTATGCAGATTTTCGTCAAGACCCTCACCGGAAAGACCATCACCCTCGAGGTGGAGAGCTCCGACACCATTGACAATGTCAAGGCCAAGATTCAGGACAAGGAAGGAATTCCACCAGACCAGCAGCGTCTGATCTTCGCCGGAAAGCAACTTGAGGATGGCCGTACCTTGGCTGATTACAACATCCAGAAGGAGTCCACCCTTCACCTTGTCCTGCGTCTGAGGGGAGGAATGCAGATTTTTGTCAAGACCCTTACCGGGAAAACCATAACTTTGGAGGTGGAAAGCTCGGACACTATTGACAATGTGAAGGCTAAGATTCAGGACAAGGAGGGTATTCCTCCGGATCAGCAGAGGCTCATCTTCGCCGGAAAACAGCTGGAAGATGGCCGTACCTTGGCTGATTACAACATTCAGAAGGAGTCTACTCTTCACCTTGTTCTCCGTCTCCGTGGTGGTGAATTTTTAGAATGATCTCTTTAGTGTCGTTGGGTTAAGGGTATCAGTCTTATTGTTTGTTTGGTAATGATTTAAGTTGCTTTGGTTTAGCTTTATAATAACTGTTTTCAATCTATCTATCTATTTATATGTAACGGCCATTAGGCCTCTGGATTGATATTTCGAATAAAGTTTTCGTTTATAATGTGTATTGTTGTTCAGCTTTAGCTATACTTCTTTGATATTGAATTAATATTGTTCTTTCCATTCCATAAATTTACAAACTTGAAATCAGAGAACTGTTGTGCAATTTAACAGTGAATTAAAATTGGACTCGTAGGAATCGTGGTGTTTAAAACAAAGTGAATGACAACCAAGACTCGTTTGGACGGTTGATCTCCGGTTGTTTGCTGAATTGATGTTAGTTATTTTGTTCCGAAACCGTAAACAACGAAATCGGGTGATATTAAACAAATACGACATACCACCGAGCGAAACATTAGTACTCAAATAAACGTTTGCAAAGCAAATGGTAACTTTCCTATTTTGTAAGTTTTGATGATTTGGTTGATTGGTTGAGATTTCAATTCAGGTGATGAATGGGAGCCGGCCAGTGGTGCACCCAATGGAGGCACACCACCTTTGACCGAGGCAGTAGCAGTGGTCAGCCCTAGAGTTAGAATGACGTGCAGGATGCCTGGAACGCCTGGCGGTCTTCGTCGGATTCGGTTTTCTTCAGCAATCCTTCTCTCTCTCGCACGCCTTCGCCAATGATTTTCACCAAGGCCCCGCATTTTGGTATCATATAAACTTCTGGATTCTTGTTATTTTTAGGATAAAAAGCTAATGTCAAGTATTTGTGGCTAGAGAGTTACTTTCATACGAGAAATGAGAATATAATTTCAGATCATGTTGGAGAATTATATTTGGCAGGGCATTCATTTCTTTATGAATGCGCAAAATATACTAGCAAGATTTATACTGAAAAAGCTGTCAAATTACCGGGAAATGTGTCCCAAGTTTTCACTTATTTGAAAAAGCTGTCAAATTACCGGGGAAATGTGTCCCAAGTTTTCACTTATTTGAACGTGTACGAAGCATTAGGAAAGACATTTTTTTCTCTCTCTTTTAATAAATTTTATCTAGCAAGAAATTAGATTTCTAGATTCTACTATACTGAGCAAATTTGGATTAACAATATGGAAAAAATTGCTTCATATATTAAATGTAAAGATGAACTAAATCTAATAGCTGATCTCCTTTTTGTGAAAACACTAAATTATGAGAATATCATCGCATCTGAGCATTGAATTTGTGCCTATCTTTGTATCTACTTATTTCGCAGTAGTGGTTATAGAATTTTGTTTCCTTCTTTTGCACACAAGAATTTCCTGTGGTGCCTAAAGGACTGAACAAACTGATATCAAATTTATGCTAATTTGTTGAGGTAGTTTAGTTTTCTTTATTTGAATATGAGATGACATATTTTCTCTATTTATTTCAATGCATCGGTTACTTGTTATTGCTGTTGGCTTGCAAAGTTTGTGGAGTCTTTCCCTGGCCGTACTTGATTTGATATATACACCCTCTTGGTGAGACGAAGTCTACAAAACTACCTAATTATCCGTTTTTTGCCATTGGTTATGGGGTAAGAGAAACTTCAATCATCAAGTCGAGCAAATCTGCAGACAAGCTTTTTGTGTAATTTTTGTTGATTAGATGCTAGTCAATGATAAAACTACGGGAAAACGGATAGCTAATGTTTAATCTGTTATAAAAATTTTGTTCTCCAATAGTGGATATATGAATATAGAATACAGAATATTGAAGAAGATTAAGCCATGATGAATACTTTATTCTTAGAATTAAATTTTCTTCTCTATTTTTTATATTGATGGCAACTTTTTATTAGGAAAAAGATAATTTAGAATTTTATGTATCTTTTATATTCTTTTTATAAAGAGAGAGAGAGAATTTAGTCCACTTTAATTAGTTATTGCTAGGTCTTTTTATTAAAAGCTTCACTATAACTTATAACCTATATTAATTGCTCAATTAATTTTTTAAAGACACCCAGCTCAATTTATTTTAGATCGCATAATTAAGTCCATATACTTAATCACTATTCTATTAGTTTACTTTTAATAAAATTATAATATAATTAATATAGTCCTACAAATATGCAACAATCTCTTACTTGAGTTACATTAATCAGTTTTGAAAATAATTAATTTTAATTAGTTAAAAAAGACTCTCGAACTAATGATAAAGAAAAACACTTTACGTTATCACGTTAAAAAAAGAAGTCACGAGTTCAATATCCTAAAATAATTCAGTCTAATTTAATCTTTAATATTAGACAATAACAATTAATGCATCCTAACAGTGATATAATCAATTCAAAATCATAAATATTATCAATTAAATCAACATATATCTTTGAATTAATAATATAGTAAGGTATGATATCTAGATGTGATCATAAAAAAAATCTATCATTATTTTTTCAGTCTTTTCTATACTTTTCTATCATTATGCTATAACCCTATAGCTAGAAAATTATTATACTCTAGCGAGTCCATATGTTTGTAACTACTATAACTTTATTTTTAAGACTTTATATAATATCAATAAACATATCCAATATAATCATTAATTTTATAAATCCATGTCTTCAATTACCATTTCCTTAATCTTAAGATTTTATACGGTAATAATGAATATGTCAAATACAATTGTCAAACCTAAAATTTATAACACATTTCAACTGATATATTGTACAACAAACATAATATAATGATGATCAAAAATAACATAATGAATAATCATATGTGAATAATACGCATTTATTGATAACTACATAAAAACATATATAATGTCAGACTCCCACTAAACTGAGATATCATTAAATTCTTGTATACCTATATTTATAACATGCTGCTCAAAAGCTATGAGCCTCATATCTTTGGTTAAAGGACCTGCTAATATGGAGTTTGTTTTAATATTTTCTATCACGACATATCTCTTTTCTACTAAATTATTAACTGTCAAGTACTTGATCTCTATGTGTTTTAATATACTATTAATTTTGTTATTCTTAAAATAGAATGCAGCAACACTATTATCACAATAGTTCTGTACAAATTTAGAGATCAAATTAACTATACGAAGCTCTAAAATTAAATTTCAGAGCCAAATCACATAAGTAAACATTCTTTAATAAGCAATAAACTCAACATATATAGTTGAGGAAGCTATTGGAATTTGCTTTATGCTTTTTCAAGAAATGGCTCCTCCTCTTAGCATAAAAATATATCATAAAGTAGACTTTAAGTCATCTAGATATTCACCAAAATTTGCATTAGAATACCCAACTAATTTGAGAGTGTCAATCATCTTATATGTCAATATAAAATTATTTGTACCTTATAGATATTTTATTGCTTTCTTAACTATAACTCAATGATCATATCTAGAATTTGACATGTATCAGCCAAGAATGTTTATAGTAAAAGCTATGTCTAGTCTCGTACAAATTTGTGCATACATAAGATTACTAATTGCACTCACATACAAAATATTTTTCATCACATTCCTTTCAAAATCATTTTTGGGACATTGATCTTTACTAAACTTGTCTCCTTTTACGATGAGTATTTTCTCAAGCTTACATGTTTACATGTTAAATCTTTTTAATTCTCAATTTATATATATGCCTTTTGAATTAATCCAAGAACTGTATGAGATTTATTATGATAAATCTCAATACCTAAGATATAAGATACCTCTCCAAAATTCTTTATGTCAAAATTGGTGGTTAAAAGTTACTTTATCATATTGTGCAAAAGACTGCTAATTACACTCACATACAAAATATTTTTCATCACATTACTTTTAAGATCATTTTTGAGATATTAATCTTTACTAAACTTGTCTTCTTTTACAACGAGTATTTTCTCAAGCTTATATGTTTACATGTTAATTTTTTTTAATACTCAATCTATATATATGCCTTTTAAATTAATCTAAGAATTGTACGAGATCTATTATGATAAATCTCAATAAGTAAGATATAAGATGCCTCTCCAAAATTCTTTATGTCAAAATTGGTGGTTAAAAATCGCTTTATCATATTGTGCAAACTCTTATTGATCTTTGAATTTATATAGATACATTAATCAACTTTATTTTTTACAAGATCAAAAGAAGTGACCACACTATTAAACTTCAAATACCACTGATGAGAAATTTGTTTCAAACCATAGTAGACTTTTTTAACTTATAGACTAGGTGTTCTTTATCACTCACTTTAAATCTTTTAGAGTGAATCATATAGACCTCTTTACTCAATTCACCATTAAGAAAAGCTATTTTAATATCTATATTATGAATTTTCAAATCGTAATGAGTAACTAATACCATGATAATTCTAAAAGAATTCTTAGTAGATACCAGTAAGAAGGCTTTTATAAAATTAATACCTTCTCTTTGTGTAAAGTCTTTTGCTACCAGCATAGCCTTGAATCTTTCAACATTATCCTTACTGTCTCTTTTAATTTTGTACACTCATTCACAATTTATTAATTTTAACCCTTTGGATAATTTAACTACTGTTCATACTCTATTATATGAAATAGATTGTATTTCAACTTTTATAACATCTAATTACGTATCAAACTTATAACCATTAATCACTTTATTATTAATTATTGGATTATAATCTTGACCTATATCATAATTTGCCTTACTAAGATAAACATAATAGTCATTAAAAATCATTGATCTTCTCACTTTCTTTAATTTCCTAATAAAAACTTCAGAAACTTGTGTAACTTCTGTAAAATTTTCTTATTTGATTGATTGCTATGATTTATGGTTAAACCAAAGTTATGGCTTAAAGTTCAATAACTATAAGTATTACTTGTCGGTAGTCAAGCAATTCTAAAAAAAACTTTAATCCTCCATCTCTTGAAGACTTAATTGATCCATTAATTACTGAGGAATAGATTTGAGAGTTAGAGTAGATGTTCATTTCGTGGGTGATATAAACAATCAGAGATTCACATGTCTTTATCATATACTCAGAAAAAGTGCAAGTCATTAAGAGGAAATAATTAGTGGAACATAGGATATTAAAGGTATTATATTATGCAATTTAAAAAATTATTCTATAAGAAGTATTTCTCTCTCAATCTTTGAGAGATAACAAAGAAGCTGAGTTTACATCACTAGGTCAAGACTTTATGTCCTTGATAGAGTATAAACTAAAATTTTAAAGAAAATTGTAAAGGTTTTCTTTACATTTGATTGATACTGAAATGCGTAAGACTAGACACTTTAAAATAAAAAACTTTAGTCAAAGTTAAAAAGTTAGTCTCATCACTAAAGTTGCAAACTTATATTGCAGTGCTATAAAAGACTCAAATTTTAACAAAAAGAGAAGAAGAAGTTGTTGCATCTAATTTTAAAGGGAGTGGTTTAAAATTCTTTAAGAAGTCATGACTAAGTATGTATCTATTACCATATAGAGTAGTAACAATGCTCATAGATACTTATGTGAATGATCTTTAATAGATTCTCACTATAAATAGTTTTTTTCACTTGATCTTGGTCAATTTTTCTTTTGCATAGTTAACATAAACTTCCCAATCATCATCATGATATAGTATCGAAAGAATCTCAACCTTAATCAATCTCTCAATTTTTTTCTTTATATGTGACTTAAACGTTCATGCCACAATTTCAAGGATCTATTCATAATTAGAGACCTATTAATAACACGATTATTCATATTGAGGGATAAATTAAAAGAGTTAGAGGACAGAGAGAATCTAGACAATGCATCAAATAAATTACAGCTACCAACAATATTAGGGTTATAATCACATTAACTTTATTAAAACAAAATCCACTTTTGTCCAAAAAAGGAATAAAAACTAGATTCCTTCTAAAAGAAAGTTATAAAAAGATTTTCTAAAATAATCTGAAAACTAGTTTTTATAACTCCAATATAGCTACATCTATAGAATGAATCTTAATTCCTACTTCATTTTTAACTTTTAGCTTTGATTTTCTCTCATTTGACTACATTAAATTCCTTAGTCCCTTTTATTTTACTATTCTTTACCATATAAGTCTAGATTCACTAATGATTAGGTTTTAGTAGCCTAATTTCATACTTGTTCAGATATGATCGTAAATATGACTTCTTAAGATTCTTTATGTTTACTTACTCAAAAATAAAAATAATTCTTTTTACTTCATACAGTTATTGCGTATATATGATCTACGACTATTTTAGAATTTGCATGAGCTAAAGTAGTCTCAAACCTTGGATTTGTCTTACGGTACTTATTTTTGTTCTACACAAGTCACGAATAATGAAACTAATCCTTTTTTCTAGTATATTGGTCGGCTAAGGATATTCAAAATTGGTGTTTTTCTTTTCTTTAGTCAAGTACTCTCAAAGATTTTTGAATTTTGATTGTTTAAATCAAAATTTCAAGGCAATAGATCAATTTGACACGTCGAAAAGTCTTAGGATACAAAATTTGGCTTTGATCAAAGATGTCTTAAGCCTTGAATCAAATTTGAGAACATCAATATGTTTAATCGAATCAAGAGTGTGTTGAATCAAGGTTTGGTTTTGTTGGTTTAAGGTCATTCTATGAACCATGTCCAGATTGTGCTTTTTTTCTACTTCAGCAAATAAATCTCTAGTATTGACAGTTTTCGTTAATCTACTAAGTAAATGCTTTACAATAGATCTTTTTATGGCTAACAGACTCGAATAATTTGCCCTTTCTCATTTGGCATAATAATTCCTCTGATCATCAGTGCTATTTTCAGTGAGTAGTGATAGTGAATCTATACTTAGAGCAAAATTTATGTTCATAATACCCAAAATAAACTCTATATTTTACTTTCATTTTTTGTAGTTAAAATCAGTCAAGACTTTAATTATAGCATTGTTATTATTAAAGCCAAAAGAAACTATTTAGAAAAAAATTGCAACATAATTAATTGACAATAACGAATATCATATAATCTATTGCGATCCTAAATACATTATTATTGGCTCCCCTTTGGGTAGAGCAAATAATTCTACTAATAGGCTCTACACACAGATACAATAAATAATAAATATACATAATTCAAAAAATATATCCCTTTGAACAGATAAAATTTTTCAAATTATATGTTCAAACCAAATAAGCAATATCAAAATTTATCCCCTTTTGACAATTAAATTTCTTGATTACATCTTTGTAATATCTTTCAAGTAATAAATATTTTCATTAATTAAGAAAATGAATTGCCCTTATGAGTTTCAATAACTATATTACTTTGGTAATAATTAATTATTAAAACTTGTAATTAATTTTTTAATTATAAAAATTTTTAAATTTATTTTTTAAAATAAATTTTTAATTAGCCTTATAATTTTTAATGATCGTATCACTTTGGTGATAACAATTAAGAAAAATTACAATTAAAATTTTTTCACAAATAAGGAAGATACCATTATTATCCATTATTGTTATTTGTGATTTTATTTCATGTGAGATAATAACATCGTATGTACCCTAAAATCACCAAAAAAATCTACAATAAAATAATACGCGCGCACACACACGCACACACATATATATAACCTTAATTTTATTAATTTATTATATCTGAAAAGTGCAATAAAAATTATAAACAAATAAAAAATTTAGAGACGATCACAACGACACGAAAATCGTTGAATTTCGGCATCACACGTACCCACACTCATTGCCACAAGCAGCATTTTTTTTAACTGGCACATATACCGAGATAGTCGTCTCCGTGCATTCTTACCATACACTCCCATCCATGTGCAGTACATGTGCCTTTAACCTTGAGATGGGTCGATATTGACCCGATGACTAGTGATTCGAATTTTCTTAACCTAATTTGTACCTACTCCTAAGGGTCGATATTGACCTAGTGACCTGTAATTTGGGATTTCTTGTTCTGATTTGTACCTGCTCCTAAAATTCTTTATTTTTGTCTAAATTTCACAATTTCAAAGCCTAAATCTAAATTTTTGCATGCTCTTAATTTAATTTTAGTATTTTTTTTTCAAAATTTAATTGAAAATAGGCCTAAATCTTAAAAACATATTTTGATTTTTTAAACCCTAGATGCGTCGATATAATTCAAAATTCTGACTTTTCATGAGTTATATAAATGATCCCAAAATGTTCAATATACATTAATCTACTAAAATTATGCATGGATTTTGAGTAAAATGCACAAAATCAAATAATTCTAAATAAAATTCAATACATAATCAGTAATATTTCAACTCAAAATTCTCTCTCTATATAATAAATTATAAAGCATATTTTATATCAATGGATAGTTAATGAGGAGACAAATAAGACCCATATAATTTTAAATCATGAAACGTACAAATTTCATATAAAATAATAAAAAAAATTCAAATACCAAAAGTTATAAGTTATAAAATTCGATTTTTTTATCCATAATTTATTCACATATACTAAGAATTATATCACAAATTATATATTGATTTAATAACGAGAGAAATAAAACTTTAACTTTTTAATCAGATACAACATCGAAATGAATATAAAATATTATCAAAAAATTAATACGATCATATAAATAAAAATTTCGTTCAAATAATTTAATATTTAATTCTAAATCATCTATACACTGTGCTAAAATCCTGGTCTTAGAGGGTGGTGAGTAGTGCCTGAATAAAGAGCGGTTCCTAGCAAGTTTTAGGATAACTATAGGGCAAGAGCGAGTCCCATATTAAAATAAGAGAAAAAGGTTTTGATTTATATAAATAGAGTTAAAATCAATATATTAATAAAGTATTTTGGATGAATGGAAGTTTATTCTCAAGAATTCTATAGTTAAGCGCACCTGAACGAGAGTAGTACAAAGATAGGTGATTTCTTGGAAAGTCATTATATTAATCCATCATCAAAAATAAAATTATGAGACCCTAAAAGTTAAGCCAAAGCAAACAATATCATTAATAAGTGTTAGACTAAGTCTCACAGTATGATATCATGGTCAACTCTCTTTTAATATAATTGTAGACTCGAGAATGAGCCAAATGTATTATCTCGATCTTAGAGAAAAAAAAGTAACATTGGGGCCAAAGTGTCTGAATAAAGAGCAGCTCTTGCCAGACTTTAGGATGGCTGTGGAGATAGAAGCGAGTCCTATATTAGAATAAGAGAGAAAATTTATGGTCTATATAAGTAGAGTTAAAATTAATAAATTAATAAGACCTTTTGAGATGGGTGGTGGTTTATTCTTAAGAACTTCACAGTTAAGTGTGTTTGGATCAAAGCAGATAATATCATTGAGAAGTGTTAGACCAGGTCTCACACACTGGAAAAATTATGAAACTTTAAGAGTTGGGCTAAAGCGAATAATATCGTTAATAAGTGTTAGACCAATATGTCAATAATGTCTTTTGGGATGGGTGGTGGTTTATTCTTAAAAACTCTGCAGTTAAGTATATTTAAGCTAAAGTGAATAATATTATTGATAAGTATTAGACCAGGTCTCACACACTAGCAAAATCGTAAGACTTTAGAATTGGGTTAAAGCAGATAATATCGTTAACAAGTGTTGGATCGGGTCTCATACACTGGCTCTAATACTAATTGTTAAAAAAATTTTATTGTTAAATCATGCATATATAAATATAGAATACAAAATATTAGAGTAGAATGCATATTTGTTTGAGCCATGAGCATAATATTTTTATAGTTAGGTCTTTTTGTCTGTTTTCTATGTTAATGGCGGCCTTCTTAATAAGACAAAGATAATTTAAGATTTTAGTTATTCTTTATGTTTTTTTCTTAGTGTTAGAGAGGGGCCTAACTTACTTTAGTTTGTTATTATTATAGGTTATTAATGAACCATTTTATTAAAGGTTTTAGTATAACTTATAACCTACACTGACTACCCAACCAGCCCGTTAAAAATGTCAAGTTCAGTTTATTCTAAATCACATAATTGAATTCATATACACAATTACTATTCTATTAACCTGTTATTAATAAAATTATAATATAATTAATGTAGGCTCAAAAATATTTAACTTCATCTTTTGTCATTTAATGAATTGTTGCTCTCTAACTCTACTCTACTCTACTCTGGATGGATGCTTTTGTGTGGGTTATGGTATGATACACCAGCTTCTGGTTTGGTGTCTTCAGTTTGTTAGGTTATTCTATCTACCATTTTCATTTCAGGCAAATATTGGTTAACTCACGGTTTTGCCGTTCCACAACTTAAGTCAACTTAGTTGGGAGAAGCAGTGTTTTTGCTGAATTTACAATCTCAAAAGTTTAGGACTAACTAGTGGTCCTTTTATGATGGGGTTGGGTTGAGCGGTAAAAGTCTTTGGCATTCAATCAAGAGATCAAGGATTAACCCTTCGGACGCACTTCTAGGGTATCCCACGAGTTTCTCAACTACCAAAGTTTATTTATTTCTTTTAAAAGGCGGCTTAAGAATTTATACACTTAATAAAAGAGCCACAATTTTTGCAGTTTCTGGTTCATCATGAATCAGCCTTTTCTTTCTTGAATATAATTGCATTCGAGAGGAAATAGAACATCTGATTGTTTGAAGAATACAAGTCTGATAATTATCTGGTACTAAAGGAGGTGTACTCCAGAATTTGGATTTAGCTAACTAGATGCCGTTTTCGCATAATGGTGTTTACTCCTTAATTACGAAGATTGTCTTGCTAAGGTTTTACTATTTGGACTCATACATTGGTGATGTAATCCACTGTGTCACTCTTTTCCTCATTGTGTACCGTCCCCTAAACTAGTTTTTAATGCTGTGGGATGCCAAATACTTGTCTTTGTCACCCTGTTTGGGCATATGCACCCCTAAGAAGATTTATAAATAGCTGTAGAATGTCAAATTATTTGCCCGAGTTTGATCAAATTTGGTTTGACCCCATTCTTAATGAAAGATGTTATACTGGTGCAGTATCACATTCACCCTCACTTTTCCAGCTGCCTGCGCATCTGCTGGCATCACAGTTCTCATCGGCAACGATCTTTGAAAATGTGCTGTGAATCAAGGTTTTATATGGCCACAGGAATGGCTTTTCTGAGTTGGATTTCCATGTCACCCTCTTTTCTATTGAATTTCTTGTCATTGGCTTCTCAGTAGAATTTGCACAGTTAGAATCTGTAGTCAGCAAAGATCCAAAGGTTTTCCTATGTAATTCCAGCTATGGGGATTGATCAAGTTGTAAATACTGTGTACATAGATAAATTTTGCTACATTTCAAGAAACATGTAAATTTTGGGATTCCTTTTACATGATCCTTATTTACCTTTTTCTCTTTCTGTGGTTAACTCTGCTCTCACTTTGATGGCTCTTGTTTGTGTTTCTTTGGAGGAACGTCAGGCAAAAAATGAAATGAATTGGCAGTGTTCTTATCATGAGGTTTACAGTGCTGGTCATAATTTTTACATTTTAGTCTTAAATTGAAATGGTTCATATTCTCAGTACTTTGGGAAGTGTTTTTGTCATGTCCTGTGAGTATCGAGATATGTTGAAACCATTTTCAGGAAATAACAGTATCATTCTACGGTTTTACCTGTCCTGTTGAAGCAGAGACTTCTGCTTTCAAGAAATAATGGTTCATGATCTCCACGTTCTCTGATTTGTCTTGGGTGTCTGAATTGATGTTTTTGTTTTCATAGTTCAGGGAAACGTTTAAGTTGTTAATATTTACTGTAAATACTCGTGTTTATGCTATTTTTGACATTATTTATCATTTTAAACATTTAGATATAGTAGTAAACTAATAGTGTCAGAGACGAGGTCTGGAAATAGAACTACATATTACCTCGTCTTCCTTTGAATTTCTTCTCTCTTTAGTCTTAGAAGTTGTTAGTGTCTTCGATATAAATGACCATTTTACGAAGCGATTTATTAAGATTTATCTTTAAATACCATCATTGAGTACGTACTTAGGAGTTTAAGATTTTGAGTCTAGCCTTCCTCGCATTTTACTATGCAAATATAAACTCAATCGACAGAAGACAACCCAGAAACAGCGACAAACAATCTCGTTCATGGATTAATCTAACCCAATTATCTATGTCCTTTGGAAAAAACACAGTGAAAGTATTTATTTCTTAAGAAATTATTATATAATTAATAAAGATAATTCTCTCAAAATAGTGAAATTTAACTTAATTAACAGAAAAATAGTGAAATTTAATACTTTTGGTAGAATTAACAAGAGCCCATCCTTATGAATTGATGTTGGCCCCGTACTTTTTGCTTTTGGTATGATGTACGTGACTTGTTTGACCCTTGTAAATGTGCGTTTTCTTTCTTTCTTGGTTCTTTTCAATTCTTCAAAACAAAATAGCATAATATGAATGGTCGGTATACAATTCAATTCAAATATGGCAAGTGTTTGAGAGTAGTTAGTTGATAAAGATTGAATCTCTTGTTATGGTAACTGTTTTATTGTCTTGTATTGGCTCGCGTACTTGTTTCTGGGAGTAGTTACATACACTTTCATAGAAGTTTTTGCCTTTATCTCTCTCTCCGTATGTATGTATATATGTATGTGTCTGAAAGATTTGACCAAGTTTCTCTTCACAAGAATTGCGTTTCCATGCACAATGCATACAACAGAAAGCTATGGAGGCAAGATAACTGCCCGTTTCTATGACTTCTTCTCTTTATTTTCTTTGCAGAGGTCGGTGGTAACGCCTCTTTTCATGTTCATTACATGCTCTTAAACAGGTATATATACCATAATCAACGACTCTATAACACTAAGCAAAGATTGAAGATTGGCTATGTCAGACCACAACGAAGAAGAAGATGAAAGAAGGTTGGATCGATGTGTTAGGAAGTATAAAACGATTGTGAAGCAGGTACAATACATAACTATGTTGAGTCATGCGCATTCGGCTTTAACACTATAATACGCATGCAAAGATTTTTATTAATATTTCGCTTATTACTTAATGCTTGGCTCTGTGTTCTTCGCTTTTTGAAGATTGATTTCAAAATTACTTTTGATGAACTTTCGGGTCTGATTTTAAGTTTGATGAGCTGATAGAGATGATGAGCTCCAGAACAAAACTACCTAAGAGAAGGGCAACCTCAGTAAGTTCCTTGAACATTAACTCCAACCTGTTCAATGTGGCATACTCTTTTGGAGGATTATTTATTTTGATAATTTTTTGATTTCTTGGTCTCTAGAGTTCTGGAGGAAGCAGCGGTACTATAACACCCGCCGGATCACGTCAAACGGACAACAAGGACGTTTTTGTGCAGACAATTCTGAGATTTCTCCAGGAACTGAGAGCTGACCCTACAACAGATCCTGATATTTCAACACCACAAAATCAAGAATAGCTAGTTGTCTCTTCCAGTTGGATATAATATAATTTTAATATCCTATAGCTATTGTATCTACTTATTCAATATAAATGGAAGAGTGTGTTACCAGCAAAAAGTTGAGGTGAGTTTATATTCTGTCACAGGGTCGTTCGTATATTATGATTTCTCTCTTCAAAAGAGTGTAATTCTAGCTTTCTGTTAGTTCAAAAAATACACTAAATGCAAGAGTTCTTCCAAAATAAAAACAAAAATATAACATCGATCATCAATAGCTGTATAGGACCAACCAAACTGTCCGGCACAAACAACCAAACTGATGAAAAGGGAAAATAACATGTGATATGAGAAGAACATTACTGTTCTACGGATGCCTCATATAGCTGAAGAGGTTAACGCCTAAATGGTACTGCACGTGGCTGATAGGGAACGTATTATCTTGATAAAGGTATAACCCTTCCTGTGGTTGAAATTACCGTCTGACTAAAGCTGTAAACTCTCCCAGCAGACTTATGATCAGAAATTCTTTCTTCAGACATCAGCTAATTAGTTACTATTTAGTATTGTGTGCCAGCGAAGCTGCAGTGAAATTTATAAAACCCAAAAGCAACTTTCATGAGCCACACTTCAACTTTTGAGCCTCAAGACGCTGACTTAAGAATTTCACCCGTTCAAGCAATACTGTATTTTCCTGGTGATGATGAAATCTTGTTAAACATATATCAAAATGAAACCGAAGACAACATTCTCTGTTACATTTACTATCCAGGAACTATGTTATTTCTTTAGTCAGTAAGATGGCTGAAAAAATGTGGTTAGTATAGAATCACACACATTCACTAACTACAGGTTGTTTTAAGTTAACACCATCAAACGACTTTGACGATGTGTTTACTAGTGGACAAGAAAATTTAGAACCAATTTTGTTTCGACAGGAGTAAATTAATTCTACAATAATCAAGTTATTTCCAGTTAAAAGGCTTACAAAGTAATTAAAACTTGATGCTTGGTGAGATGCAGAAGCAGAAAGTAACTGAGGGATGACATTTCGAGTACTAAAAAGATTTCAAAGAGTTCATCAAGAGCAAAAGCAACAGTCGCAGATGAGAAACGAACTAAAAGGATTAAAGTATTAAAGAATTACCTTCTGAAGCATAGATAACTTTTGGATAATATTGACAGCATTGCCATTATTGACGTTTTTCTCCAAGGAATCCCTAAACTGTAAAGGTAGAAAAGATTATGTAGTGTCAACATGTAACAAGCTCAATATTCATATGCTATATACAAGAAAATAAAGCGAAAAGAAATATTAAAAAAAAAAATCCGTTTAGTTTTCAGGAAACAAGTTATCACCATAGACAAAAACTCAAATTACAACATCACAAAAAATGAATATATTTTCTCAAATTCATTTTCTGAAAGCCAGTAGACCAATATAATATTTCATCAGATGTATCTTCTATAGATTCTCTATGCCACCTTTGTAAATGATGTGCGAAAAATTTTGACAGTGATCGCGCTGGTAATATCAGAAAACAACATTGAGTTTAACTTTATCAAACAGTTTGCAATAAGATTACTATTAAGATCTGAAGCAACGGATATTGGTGCTCGTCAAAGTATTAGATGAAATGCCCAACTAGAATCATCAGTTCAGAGTAGTGTACTGCATATGAACGTTGGAAAAGAAACCCCATTAACAAAAATTAATCTTTATCGTCCATGTCCAATTGCTGTCCAAGAAAGTGAGAGCGAAAAACGGGTAAGCAGCAACCAACACACTTTTAATATAGAGATCTTAGCTCTATTTGATAATTAACGTAATCTTTGATGTATCAACAATTCAATAAGAATGAAAAGCAACCTTAATTTGGCTCCTAATAGACAATACAAGGATGTATAAGAACAACTCAAATTCGTGAAATTCTTTGAATTAATGAGCATACCTCTGCTAGCTCCATAGCACATTTGTTAGCCCTCGCTACCTCTTCATCATATTTCCGTCTCCATTCCGCAGCTTCATCCATCGCATCCCTATTCGCAATATCAAACTGTCGCCTACAAAAATAATTCAATCCAAATAAAACCCCATTTCTTCCAATATTGAATACAATTATTCCCCTGATGAAAATAAGATACAGAAGTAAGAAAAGAGAGGGAAAACAAAACAAAGAGAAGAACCTTATCAACTCAGTATCTACAGATGAAACCTTGTAATCGATGGTCCAAAGCCTAAAATAAATTGCAATTCCCATCATCATACCCACCGCCAAAACCACCAACATCGGCCTCCTCCCTCCCATTCTCTGTAAACCTTCGTTTTTTGTTTTTTGTTTTAATTTTACTTGTTTTGTGTTTGTTAACAAGGAAAACACAGCGCCATAGGTTAGCGGTTGCGATCAGATTCGGACATGCTAACAGGCAGAAATTGTAGTTTTTTTTTATTTTTTTTTTATTTTTGAGGATCAAAAAATTAAAGTTAATAAGCTATAAATCAAATAACAAATATTGAGGTAAGTTTTTATATTTGAAATTTAAATAGGTTTGAATTTGGTTTAAATTTAAATATAAGTATTAAATTATTTATTTTAATAAAACAAATCTGAAATGTTATATTTTGATGTATAAATATTTATATATATTATATATGGTTGTATTTATATATTATATATATTTAAAAATTATATACTTGATAGATATAAATTAATTATTTAATTATTAAATAAAAATTAGTTTTAATTGTGTTACATTAACAATATTAAAAAATTAACAATTAATTAATTATTAAATAAAAATGTGTTATAGAATCTAATTTTGTACTAATTTATATAAGGTTAGATGGTTGATATGACTGTTTATATTAATTTTTAATATTAATTTTTTACTAGTTTATATTTGGTCAAATTGTTCATATGATTGTTTACATTGAATTATAATTCTAATATTTCACTGTTTTACTTTAATTGTTTATAAATTGTACATACTATTTACATTAGTTTATAATTTAAATTTCATAAATTTATTAATCAATCCCTGTATTTAAATTAAACTAAATAATTACAATTCTAAAACATTGCAAAAATAAATAAATCTAATGATTAATGTGAAATATAAAAATAAACATATAATTAAACTGAATCATCAAAAGAGAAATCATAATAAAATTAAATATATCCAATTAAACTAAACAAACAAAAAATCATAATAACATTGAAAAAATATAAAATAAATAAAATAAAATAAAAAAATAAATAAAAAAATTATATATTCTAGAATAAAAATACCTTCTTGATGCAACGATTGCAATATTCGATTAAGTAGCAATAAAAGTGTGTTGTAAAAAACGTTATTAAGTTTTTAATATTTAGGATAAAGAAAGTATAATAAAATTAATAAATTTATATTTGAGAATGAAAAATATATTATCCATTCAGACTTTTTATCATTCATTAAAAATTGAGATTTTTAATTTTTTCATTAAAATGTAAATGTTTTAAAACAAGAGATGATTATAAATAAAGATTTAATTCTTTCAATTTTTTTAAAGAAATTTTTTAGTTTATAATAAATAAATTTCTAATTCCTATTGTATCAGTTCTCTATAAATATTGATTTTCAATCTCATCACCTAAAAAAAAAATTATTTAAATTAACATTAACATGTATATTTATTATTTTAATAAAGATTATAAACTTCTTTAAAATAATAAATTATATTCTTAAAAGTCAAAGACTTTTGTACCACTATTTTGTTTATATATTAACAAATGACGCAAGAGATGAAACTTATGGTGTACGGACGCGAAACATAAATTTTTTTATTAAGTAGATATTTGGATGCAATAAATAATTTTAAAATTATTTTTTAATCTAAAATATTTTGAGTTATGCAAATTTTTGATTTAATTTACAATAATTTATCGCAAAATTATGTATATTTTATGATATATTTTTGTTAATTAATTATACTTATGAAGTTTTAATTGAATTAATTTTGCAAGTACAAAAAAATTTAAAGCATTTTGAGTACTCTAACTTCAACATAATAATTTCAAGGCTTTGTTTAATTTTATAATGCGTGTAAGACCCAACCCAATATTATAAATAATATTATTATTTTGGTTCAATTCTTAGCGCTTATAATTTTATTTATGATGATAAGTTAATACCCATCTCAAAAGATTGTCAATAATTTAAGACTAATATTTATATAAATAGTCTAATACCTTCTTCTTTCATTTTAATGTTAGACAGTTTATTTTTACCTCTATCTATCTTAGCAGCCTATCAATCTTATTCCAATGTAGAATAGTTTATTCTTACCTCAATCATTCTAACAATCTATCAAAAGTTGCTCTCTACTTATACTTTCTCACCTAATGCTACTTTCTATCCTTTAGAAGTGGATTATTATAGGCTTATCAACTTTTATCTGATTCATTCTTGAACCTTATTATTGTATCGAAAAAGAGTTAACTTTGATACTTATTGTAAAATTTAGTTTGATATTATAAATAATATTGTCTGCATTACTTCAATTATTAAGGTCTCGTGATTTTGTTATTCTTAATCGGTCCACATTCATTTCAGAAGGCCATGTTAATAATTAAGGATTAGCATCTACGTATTGATACTAATAACCTTCTCTTTTATTCTGATCTCTACTTTCGTCCATCCTAACAGCTTGCCAAAAATTATCTCTTACTCAAAATCTTTTCATCTTAGTGCCATTTCAC
The DNA here is from genome assembly GCA_035221805.1 of Trichilia hirta. Taxonomy (NCBI): domain Eukaryota; kingdom Viridiplantae; phylum Streptophyta; class Magnoliopsida; order Sapindales; family Meliaceae; genus Trichilia; species Trichilia hirta. Next base: position 5,212,009 of record JAWDEX010000005.1, on the reverse strand, counting down.
CCTATAAAATTAGATCATTACAATATAACTTAATATTAAATAAAAATTATTCATAAATATTTAGCATGTTTTCAAATATTATCTAAATAATAAATAAATAAATAACTGACACAAATGCATATAACACTTTATTTGACGATATATTAACAAATTAACATCCCCAACTAACACTTTAAACACCATATTAATTAAAGAATCAATTAACTCCTTTAAAATTGAAAAAAAAATAGACATAATATTGGTGTGAAAATTACAAAATTTTGCGTATAGACAAATGTATATTATTATTATTATTATTATTAAAGATATAAAATTAATATAATTATTAAAAATAAATTATGTGAATTAAAGAACAACTTATATTATTGTTTCACATCAATTTATACACAATAATTTATATAAAAAAGTTCATTTTTTTAACATTATTTTAAATATAATTTTGAATGTGTAGCTAATTTTTTTGCAATTTCATGACTTTCAACCATTATATTATGGAAAATATTTAAACTAAATTATCCATACTTTTAAGACAATATTTTATAGGGTTTCTATCTCTAATAGCAAATTGAAAATATCAATATCTAAATTTTACATAAAATAATAAATTGCGTGACAAATCTTTGTTACTGCTAATTACTAACACCCACGGAACTCATTGGATATTAAAAAGAATAACAAAAGTACAGTCTTAAAGAATATTTACACGAAATGTTAGCTTTTAGGATTGAACTGAGTTTATTATAATTGATATTTTTTAAAAATTGTTTGTGTTTTTAAGGATATTTTTACCTAAGTATTACGTTGAATTGAAAAAAAAAATAAAAATAAATTATTTGTATAAAATATTTGTGTGTGTTTAAATATATTATTATTTTATTGACAAATGTATCTATTGCTTGACCGGTATTATTATTTATTGGGCTTGTGCATAGTTAAGTAATCGGAAAAAAAAAAAAAAGAAAAAAGTAATTCACGGTTCATATCTTGGTCTATACTATTGTGAATAAAATTAAAATTATAAATTAAATAAAAAAGGTCATATGATAATATTACTTATTAACATTACCTATTAAATTATTTTTTTTATATTTTCGTATTTTAATATCCAGACCTTTTTTCTTTATTATTTGTTTGACCGTTTTATAAATAATCCTTAAATTTTTTATATCTAAACTAGCTCCCAATTCTCATGTCTCTGTGTAGGATAAGCTTGTGATAGAGATAACAAAATAATTAATAACAACTCGAGTATCTTAGTCTTTTTAGAGGACAATAAAAAATTGACACATAATTAATTCCCTTCTCCGTTAAAGATAATGATAGAATAAAACCATGTTGCATCATTTTGCATTCATTGATTTTAGAGCGGAGAATAAGTTCTCACGTCACGTTTAACAATAAATAATCACTATTTTTTTTATAAATAATAACCACTAGCCACCATTTGATTGTAGCTTTATTCGTTGGCCAAAATTTCTAATTTCCGTTTTACGGTGAATTTGTACGAAACCAATAAAATTCTAATTGTGTAAATCAATAAATGAAAGTTTGAATAATATTAATGAAGACCTCAAATATTAACATATAGCCATGATCAATTGCATCATATAGTGGTTGCGATTGACAACAAAGTGCCGATGCTAATAATAATAATTATTGTTTTATTTTTTTGACCCTTTTAATTTATTTAAATAAGAAATAATAATATTTTTTGGCATATAAATTATTTGCCACAAATTTCATCAAAGATGAAAAAAAAAAAAGTCAATTTACCAAATTCAAACATACCTCTTGCTTTCCAAGTTCAAACACTCAATCTTGTAATTTCAAAGGAAATCTTAATCTCCCTGTCTACATACAATTGAATTCACTGACATTTTACATGTTTTACATACATTTATTGGTTCTTTGTCATATTAACCGAAGAGTAGACGTGTACTTTTGTTAACAGTAACGTGAAACATGAGGGTAGGGTGGTCCAACATTTCAAATGATCTTCGAGACGCAACCTTGCAATAAAAAAGGAACGTTTGAAAAAAAAAAAAAATGGGTAAAAGAAATAAATATCCTTCAGATCTAATTAAATATATGTTTTTTATTTTATTATTTTTAAAAATATTTAATTTGTTAATATAATTCATGAATTTAGAAAAAAATAAAAACATCTGACACATTTAACTTAAAATAATTATAATTAAAATTGTAATAAGAATAAAAATTTATTTACATTAACAAAAATTTTTAGTAAATCAAAGTTCACAAAGGTAATTTTGAAATTTATGAATTGAAAATAAATATTTAATTAAATCTTATTAATGTGTACCTTTTTTTTTCTTTTAATTTAATGACAGAAGGTACGAGCTAACAAACTCGGGGAAGCAATTAATTACGGCCCCTTGTATCATTAATATTTAGAGGCAACATAGAATTAATAATTCTTGTGATATGTTTTGGATGAATATGATATTCTTATCTAATTTAGTTGCCCATGTGCTCAATCAATACTTAAAAAATCACATTAGGGTAAATTGTTATTTTGAAAATATGTTAAACACCATCTAAAATTAATTAGGTGAACGTGGACTTCCTAATTGAGACATTTTCTTGTTCAAACTCATATTACGAGGAAAATTATTTGAATATAAACAAACAAAACGTTGGTTTTCAAGAAAATTGATGGATTCGCATGGAACATGTTGGGTAGAACGGATCATAGAAAATTTAAAATAATTTGCTATTCTACATATGTCTTAAAAAAATTATGAGGTCATTATGTAATAAATTACCATAAAATTACAAATTCAAATTTATAACAAAAGACATTTTTAAATGACTTTAATTTACGATACTTAATTTGACAAATTTTTGATAAAAAATATTAGACAAAAACAATAGATTTTATTTCACATTATTTATTAAATTTTTGTAAATGCACTCAATTTATAGAATTGAATGGTTAAAAATATGTCGTATTATTGAATTTAATAATAAACGTATTTTTCATAGTTGGTATTGTCAATGCACCAAATGTATCTTCTGTTTAATTTTTTTTACAACACTATTGAAAATAAAAAAAAAAAGAAAGAAAAAGGAAATAATTAAATTAATAAGTTTTTTTAGTTATATATATTTTCTTATATTCTCATTTACAAACACACACATACACACAAAAAAAATCTCATCTCATATATAAATAAAAATTAAATAGAAATTTTTTATAAGGTTAGTGCGAGAATGAATCATCATAACAACTTACTCTGATAGTAAAAATTTGAATAAATTAAGCTATTTAAATGAATAAATAATAATGTTGACTTTATAAACTTTACAAACTTTACAAAATTAATTAACTCCTATTTTCCATTTCTCCCATAAACCAAGCAAGAGAATACCTTCCCCACGAAGAGACCATGAAATGAATTCATTAAATATATGAATCTATACAATATTCAAGTGCACGCACGAATCCTCCGTATCCTTATCCATTCAAAAAGTGTACATAAAGACTGCAATAATACCAAAGGGCTCTTATTATTCTATTCAAAGATGCAGCAGTCAATAATTTACACAAGGAACTGGGTTATTATTGAGGGTTGCCAACGTTGAATCGATCAACTCGTTAAAAATAAAAATAAAAAACATTTTTAATTCTCACCAAACAAACAATGAAGACAAACAATTAATTTATTATAAATATTAATATTGTCTTTCTAGAAACATAAATTAAGAACTATGCTTAAAGGGTGGTTGTAGCTAGTCTGTAGCTTTGTTCCCAACCCCCGTTACTAGATCAATCAAAATCCAACATCATCTTCTTCTTCCTTATTTTATCTGGAAATTAATTCTTCAAAATTCCATTTACGAATTAACTCAGATTTAAAAATTAAAAAGAAATAAGGAGAAGAAGAAGAACTGGGCCGGACAATATAGGATGTCTAATGAACCAATTAGATGAACATTCAAAGTTAAATTATAGTTACAGACGTAAAATCAATCCTCTTGGTGGTGTAAAAACATAAAAGACCAGAGGACTAATTTGAAAAAAAGAAAAGAAAAGAAAACAGACCATTAAATTAGATGATCTCTATATATGTTCTATCAAAATTTCCAATAATATGGATTATGATCATCTTGCTGTTGTTGTTGTAGTTCTTCTTCTATCTATGCTAATCCTCAAACCCAACTTTCTTCCAAATTGCATTTCGGACGCTTCGCAAATCTCTTCCTTTCAAAGTCCTCCCTCTCCCTTCATGAACTGAAAACGAAGCTCCTCTCCTCATTGCTAAATATTCATGAGGAGGAACCAACCCGTAGTATTCACCCCCGTGGTCATCGCCGCCGCCGTTGTTGTTGTAGTTGTCATCTCCATCTTCATCACTCTCTCTCTTTCCGTGCTCTCTGTATTCTTCTTTCAGAATCATTGACCAGTCCGGTATCTTCACAGGCAATGACGCAGAAGCCATAGGCGTCATCCTCCGTTCTCCGGCGACATCCATCGACTTCTTCGAAAGCTTCCTGGATGAACGTGAACTGGGTATTGATGACATCTTAGCCTCCATGGTAAGAGATTCATTTGATTTGTAGATATCCGCTTCGTCGAACTCATATTCGAAAAGATTATGATCAGCAGTGTGATCGGCAACTGGGGTTGGATAGATGCAGTTTGGTTTTGCGTGGAAGAATTTTCTTGACGCCATTGAGGGAAGGGAAAGCTGGTCTGAAAATTTTTTATTTGTTTTATGCTTTTATTTGAGACTAGAGAAGTTTTAGACGCTATCAGTTTATGGGTGACTTTGTTCTACTCTTACCTCCTAGTGTTATTATTGTCGATCTATTCTCAGTTTTTATAGAGTATTGGACAAGCTCAGTCTTTGAACAGAATAATATAATCAGTTAGACGAAAAGGATTAAAACGTGGCAAACCACGTGTTTAGCGTGATCTACACGTCCATTTTAACATTAACGGCTGGATTTTCATCTCACAAGGTCTTACTAAAAACAAAATAAGAAAATTTTATGAAATGAATAATGCGTGGTATAACGAGACTTTTTTCATGAAAATAAGCACATAATATAATAAAATATAATATAATATCAATTTTTATGAATAAAATATGTATCTTTAATGTTATTAATAAAAAAATTTATACTTGGGTATGTTATTATTGGTTACAACAAAAAATATCCAAGTATATTAATCTAAGAGGACTTTGAATATATAACGAAATTTATTAAAATTAAGGCTTTGGTCAATTTTCCATAAATAATTAAGAATGAGAGTTGTTCTTGCAATGTAATGTAGTCGAGAATAATGAAAATTAATTAAACATTTACCATGACATTGAAAGACTGATCTTTAAATAAATATTTAATGATGCTTTGTGGACAAATTCAATGCCGCATGACACGTATGACTACATCATAAACAGACCAATGGGAGAGCTTAAATTACAATCAGTGGGTCAACTATGGATGAAACTCGCTACCAAAAAAAAAAAAATCCTCAATTTCCACGGTGACGCGTCAGATTTTATGTCCTCCGCAACCGATGCAAAAGGGAGAAACATAAATGCCGATTATTTTTTGAAATGTCGTTCACCTAAAATATTTATTATAATTTTTAAAATTATAAAAAAAAATTATTAAAATATTTATCAAAAATAATTTTATAATTTAAAAAAATAACAAATACTTTATCTTAATATCAAAAATAAAAATAATAATTTTTATTATATAAATTTCTGAAATGATATTAAATTTTATCATATGAATCTCTAAAAAATTTAAAATTATTAAATTAAAATATAATATATTTATTTATTTATATCAAATGTTTTTATTTAAAGAAATAAATTATTTAATTATTTTTATATATAGTCTTTAAAATAATATAAATTTGACAAATTATTAAAATAAATTATTGATTTTTTTAAAAAAATAAAAATATTTTAAATTTTTAGTATTTATTCTTATCTATTTTTTACTTTTAATTATAATTTATTCTATCTATTTTTTACCTAAATATACTATATTTAATAATTTATACCAAATTGAGTTCATAATTTATAATATTTTCATCTACATATCTTTACTATTATTTTAAATAAGAAAATTTTATAATTTTAGATATTAAATTATATTTTATATTATAATTTTTTACTATAATTTTATTAAATTAAAATTTTTTAATATTTTCATATTTGTTATTATTATACATGGGCAACAAGTGAATAACAAATTTTATAGTGATGATGTCTCAGATAGTCCTTAAAAACTTTGGCCACATAACATTCTCATATTAAATATATGTGTTCCTTTAATATAGACATATTTTGTATAATATTTAAGGGTGAGTTTATTCTTAAATTAATATTTAATAAATTTATTTTTAAAAGTGTTTATAAATATAAAATTATATACTAAAATTTTTTATAACATAAAATAGTCTAATTATTTTATATATTTAATGAGTTTAATTCAAATATTTTAGAATATAATTTGTAAAGTTTAAATTAATAAATTTAATTTAAAAATATTATAAATTATGTATAAATTATAAATTATGAACTTAACTTGATCTAAATTATTAAATATACTATATTTAGATAAAAAAAATTAGATGAATTGAATTATAATTAAAATTAATAATTAAAGATAAAAAGTGAATAAGAATAAATACTAAAAATTTAAAATATTTTTATGTTTTTAAAATTTAATAATTTATCAATTTCATATAATTTTGAAGACTATATTTAAAAAATAATTTATTAATTTAATTATGAATTATTTAACATAAATAAATACATTATATATTGAGTTAATTATTTTAAATTTTTAAAAATTTATATGCTAAAAATTAATGTTATTTTAACAACGCATACGATAAAAATTAGTATTTTTTATTTATAAGAGTTTTTTTATATTATAAGAATATTTATTAAATATTTTAATAAAAAGTAAATAATATTTTTAAAAATTATAAAAATATTTTTCATAAATATTTTAATCGGAGGAAATGCCATTTCTACAAGCCAAAGATATTTCTCTCTACATGTACAAAACCTTGAGACCGCGTAATGCCACGTAGGATAATATTTTATAAATTTTATCACCACTAGTAGATAGCGATGGAATTTATCCGGTCCAGACCGACCGGACACGTGGACCAATGTCCACTCGTCTACTCAGTTTTGTTGACACGTACAGCCATTCACCGATTGCAAAGTCTTAATATGTTGGGCCTGGTCATACCCCATCACCGTCGTCCAATAAAGATCTAATTTGTCGATATAGTGACACTTCATGTACGAACGTTTGTCTGTTTCTGATTTTCCATTTTTTGTCGCGACTTGAAAATGGCGTGGCCTGATAGACGACAATAAGAATTGAGCAGATGGAGATGACACGCGTCGCGAGGTTGGCAGAAACTACAGTCCGAGAACCGTGTAACGTTATTGATAAAACTTTTGCATATAAATTATGAATTTTTTTTTAATACTATCAATCAAGTTAAAACAGTGAAATTCCCTTTCCTGCCTTGCAATTTCTGCAATGTCCTTTATATAGTTTTAAATTAAGTTAAAAAATATAATAAAAACATTGGAACTTGCATAAATATTTATATATTATAGTTTTACTCTAAATTAAATATTAATTTTAAATACAATTTTTATGTTATCATGTATATTACATCATAAATTTATAATACGTATTGATGAATTTGTGGTGTTGATATAATTTTTCTTTTACATTAAAATACAAATTTGTTGACATTTTTGTATAAAATAGTATATGACTTGCCATATATGCTACAACGTAGTTAAAATAAGTAAGAATTCAGGAAAGTAAAAAGAGAAATTATATGATACATGTACTAATTATATAATAGAAATTTGTATCCTAGCATTATTAAGATCCAATCGTAGCAAAAATTTATTAAAAACTTTGACGAGAAAACAGGAAATAAAATATATCATAAAAATTTCTTTTACTAAAAAATTAATATTTAGACAATTAATTTTATGAGAAGATTAAAGAATAGAATGAACATCTTAATAATAGTATAACAATTTGATTTTATTAAATTATAAATTAATAATAATTTTTTGATAATGATCAAGCAACCTAATATTAGTTTTCAGTGAATTATAGACAAACCAAATTTGTTTGCTTTTAGGGAATAAGCTTGACAGCAAGCACCATATTTTACGGAAAAAATTTAAATAAAACGGTCTCAAATACCAGCCAATAAAGTAATGTAATTAATATATTTACCTATATTCAACTTTCTCTTTTGTTTTCATAATTTATTGATCTTAGATTAAATGTATATATAATAAAATTTTAGTATATGAAGTGTAAGATCCACCTCTTAAATTTAAGAGTAATATAAATATTTCTCATTTTAATCGAATGCGTGCATATACAGAATTAGGAGATAGTTAATATTTTATAAAGGTTAAAAACTTATTTTTGATAATATGATTTGTTAAAAATTTTGAGGTATGCATATTGATAATGTATTAGTTTAGTCTTAAAATAAGAAATTAGAGGTTAATTTTTGATCTTATTATTAAAAATATTAATATTTTTAAAAAGTAGAGTTAAAAGTATTGATATTGTGAAAAGTAGGTTGATATGTATAAAAGCAGTATTTATATTTTGGGAGAAGTATCAATACATTAAGTAGAAGTATCAATACTTTAGGATAAAAGGATTGAGAGTATTGATATTATGAAAAGTAGGTCGATATGTATAAAAGAAGTGTTGATATTTTAGGAGAAGTATCGATATATTAAGTAAAAGTACTGATATTTTGAAATAAAATAATTGATACCTTATGGCTCTAAAACAAAAAAGTCCATACTTATTAAAAGTATATTAATATCTAGTGACTAATGAATAGAAGTATCAATATTTGAGGGTCATGTATCGATACATTAAAACAAAAAAAGTTCCTGAAAGTTAAAAAATAATTATGGTGTGGATCATATCAATATTTTAAAAGAAAGTATCAATATTTAGGCAAAAATATTAACATATCCAAGATAAGTATTAGTATTTTCAAATTAGGGAGTCAAATTTTAGAAAGCGAGAAGAGTGAAACGAAGAAATATATTGATATTTTAGATTATAGTATTGATACTCAAGAAAAATTATCGACATACTGGAGTAATGTATTAATACTTTTTGACGAATAAATTGAAATTGCTCCAAATTTATTAAGAATTGAAATATCTTGATCACAAAATCACTACTTTACTCTTTTTTAGAGTATTTTTTCTTTTAACCCTTCAAGAATAAAGTGATAAATATGCAAATCACTATAAATAAAAGTTAAGGGTAAGAATGAACTATTTTTTCTCTGTCATTTCTTTTTCCTTCTAAGTTAGTATCCTCTCATTTTCTCTTCGCTATTTTCTATAATTTCTTTGATTAATATAAGATTTCTCACTCACAACAACTCTTAATTAATACCATCAAAACTTTTATAAAATTATTTTCCAATTAGAGCAAGAGATCAACAAATGAGAAACATAAGGGTTGAAGAGAAATTGAGAATTTTATATTTCAATAATTTCAGTAAAATCCAAGGGTAGTATTGAGTTGAGGTAAGTTTCTTAAAGTATTTTAAAACTTTGGTTTATAGCTATTCATAGTTTTATAGAATGAGTTTTACTATTTATGTGAAGATTCATAAATAGTAAGGTAAGAAAACTATGATTGAGTTAAAAAAATAATATTTATGAGTTAAAATGAACTAGTTAAAAGTAGATTTTCATGAATTTACATGTATTTTAGTGTAATGTGAAATCAACTATGGGTGAAATCAAATCATTATTTAAGCAATTATACACTTATAAATGCAAAATTAAGCAATTTAATACTTTAATCACTAACTTTTAGTAACCAATTAATTTAACGAGGATTAACACTAAATTTGTGATATCTCCAAAGGACCCAAAATTTCTAAATGTCTCTTTATTTAGCCGAATGTAGAGAGAGAGCAAAAATAAAATTTATTAACTTTTATTAATTATCATTCTTAAATGTAAAATTGGCTTTATTTATATTTTCTACCAATTTATTAAAATATCCCTGATCCTTTAGTTAAAGACAAATGGGTTATGAAGCTTATTCAATAAGCTTCTTAATAGTAAATATATAATTTTACTTAAACTCTCAAACTTTGAAAAACTTATAAATTGATCCCAAATTCGGTCAAATATATTTTGATTAAATTTATTTTAGCTTTATTTATAATTTTAAATATCTATAAAAAAATTATAATTTATTTTAAATTACAATTGAGTCATTAATTTAAGCTCTCAATTTGTTAAACTATTTAACGTGTAAATCGTTTATATTTTTGTTTCAATCAAGTAATATTTTTGAGAGTATTAGCTCTCTTGTGAATATTATTTACTCTCTCTGATAATAAAAATAATTTAAATTTTACACTGTAATCTTTTAGGTTCACTATAATATTAGTTGTAAGTAAAAATCGATCTCATTTCAAATTATTTAAATACTTAACAATTATAATTAACATATAATAATGTATTATAGCCCTTAAATTATAATAAACTAAATATTTATCGAATCTTTTATAATTAATTATAGATTTTGTGTGAATAATTACTTTTCATTCGTCTAATTTTAATTAAATTAAGGCTTAAGAATATCAAAATTTTAAATATAATTATATTTATATAATTAATTGATATGAGATGAATTTATTACTACAAACTCTTTGTATAATATTTATATTTTGATTAAAAATTTTATTTTCAGCCGTTTACTAATATTTAATTAAAAATTCAAATCTGAATCTAGTCAACGATACCTTAAAATTTTTTATATTAAGTTAACAAATTTTATCTGACAGTCATTTACTTTCGATATAAATAATACATAACTAAACTGACTTTTGTATATAAGACATGATTAATCTCATATTTGTATACTATATGAACCATACGAATTTATACCAATTAACAAATGTTTAAGATTTAAAGAGTAGTTAACACACTCGTATAATCATGTGATGAATAATTGATAATATACTTTTTCGTGATTCACCATAACTTTGATCATATTTAAATAATAGTTCTTTAATTATTATTTTATACTAATATTCTAATAATATGATTACTATATCACTCTTACTAATATTATCTCATAATATATATCGAAGGCATTCAGCGTGCCTACATTGTAATATCAATGTTAATTTGATATTACATATGTAGAAAATATTTTAGATAATTTAATTATCTTAGACAATTTATATGCATATTTTATCATTAGTATGATTAGATAAAAGAAGCAGCATACACATACGAATTAAAATAATTTTTTTATTAATAAAATATATATAATACATATCATAATAGTAATTCAATATAATATATTTAAAATTGACAATATGAATATTAAGGCAAGTAATACCAACATAATGGATATGTGAAAAGATAGATGAGTACATTTATAGAATTGTGAATTAATGACATGGATGTGATATATAGGTATTGATACCGTGAGTTTCTAGTTAAAGTGGCTAAGAGAGTAAATACCCTCTCTAGTTGGTAAGTAAAATTATTTTTTTTTTTTTTATAAAAATTTTGCTATAAAGACTTAAAAATACTTTATGCACTAAAATCGTAGAATTATTTAATTTGTAAATTTGATATATCTTGAAGGTGATAAATTTTATTTTGATAGAAATTAAGAAGATGTCTCACTTGTTTGTGATTTAATTGTGCATCTTATGATTTTATTAATTTGTGATATTTGTGATTTTTCTCATGATGACTTATCATATTTGTATTGAATTGATTTTAAAGTTAAAGCCAATTATGATATTTTTACCTTAATATTGTTGTGTGAAGTTTGATGATAATGTTTTTATAGATATTTTTTATATTGAATTTTATTAGTTTCATATATAATTGAGTTTATAATAGTTTTGGTCGGAGATTCATTTATTATAGATTTATTTTGATTTATGACATTAAAACTGAAGAGGCGATGGTCACGAGGATTAAAACTGTATCTACAGAGTTAAGTAACCTGAGATAAATCGAGATAGTAGGCATCCAAATGAGTGGTATGTTGGTGTTGTCGATATAATAGAGGTGATGACTTCATTTGTGATAGAATAGCCAACTAAGTAAAAATATAGAGAATAGTCTTGTGTATATTCACAAATTATTCTAGGCTAACGTAAGTGGTGGACCTGATTCTTAAAATATGCATTTAATTATTTTCTCATATAAATTAAAATTTTATTATTTTAATAGCATAAAAAACTCATTGACGGCTTGAGTTCACTTTTGACCATAGTAAACACTAAGAAGAAGGCTTGTCTAATGATTTTTAATACTAGTTTAATTTCTATCGAATGAGTTAATTTTTATAAAAATTATAATAATTTTCTAATATGCTTTATTTTAAATACTTTATGTGTATAAGTATTTTGTATCCACTCATGGAGTATATTCTTGTACCCCTCCCTATCTCCCTCCCTCTTCAGTTTTAGAATATTGAGATTAAAACCAAGAGTTCGGTAGTAATAGTAATTAATTTAAAGTTTTAAAGCCCACTGGTTTTCTCCTTATTTCAACTCATTGTCTTATTACTTTGTCTGCAGAGAGTATTTTAATAAACTCTCGTATGTATAATGGTGTATGAATAAAAAAGAATGTTTTTGTAAAATAATGTAATTTTAATATAAATTATTTTTATATTATATTTAAAAAATAGTTTGTAAAAGTCTAAAAGAGATATAATTATGTTATATGTATTTTGTGAAATAATTTGAGATATTATTTTAAAATATATGAATATTATTGTATAGAATACAGGTGCTTAATAAACTTTACAAATTTGAAAGATATATTCAAAATTTTAGAATATGTCTCGAAAATTTGTAACAATTATAACGTATAAATTTTACAAGAAGGAGTGTAATATAAAGACATGGATAAAGTGATATACTCATACCACCTAAAAATTTATTTTATTTTTATTGAATATCTATTTATCAAATTATTTTATTTTGTTGTTAATATCCTTAAACAAAAATAAATAAAATAAAATTAAGATTATCGCATAATTAAATTTTTTTAACTTAAAAAGTTTTTGTGTCAATATTCATTTTTAAAAAAAAGGCCACGATAAAAGTTGATCCATAATTTAGCGAAAAAGAGTATTTTTCAAAATCTTTTTTTTTTTTTTAATGTATTTTTGTGCTAACCATTATCCTCTTGAATTGTTTGGATTTGGAGTCATCATGTGATCAGGCTCAATCTCCTATAAACATTAAATAATTGGTACATGCTAATAATGGATCATTCATAATATTTTACAAGATTTGGCCCTTGCATATCTTATGGACCACTAGATTTCAGTACTTCTTTATTTTTTCTAAGACTATATATTAAAAAATATAAAGCAAAGATATAGTTATATATTGATGATTATCTTGATCATTTAATAGAATATAATATAAGCTTAGGCGTCTAATGAAACCCATCGAAAACTTATTGTAAACAAAAATTCATACCGTCATAAAAAGAAAATTATGTAGCCCAATAAATGTTCTTGGATTAACAGATGAACTTTTAATAAACGAGTTTACTAGAGTGGCATCGACCAACCGGAATAAATTGTAAAAGAACAAGACACCAAGAGGATTCAAATTTGAACCCTCCAAAATGTAATAAAATTAGTTAATTTCTATGCCACACACTTGAATATTAATTTTTTTAGTTACTTATGATTTACATATGTAAAGTTATGTTTAATGAATGATTTAAAACAGTAACAAATATTAATAATTAACTACTAGTTCCATCTTTATTTTAGATAAAATATTATTATGTTTGAATATTAATTATATTATTCCTAATTTAGAAAATATAATTATATTATATATTTAATTATTAATTATTTAATTTTTTATTATTATAAATTAAAGGGAAAAGGACATATTCCCCTCAGTTTTGACGAAAATGATGGATTTATCCACCAAATTCGATAATGACATAACTATTTGATTAAGAGTTTGACTGATAAAATGAGTATTATGACTTTTAATAGAAAAAGAAAATGACCATTTGATTTGACAAAGAGTTTGATTGATAAAATGACTATTATGACTTCTAATGAGGATAAAAAATGTACAATGACCATATGATGCAATCTGACTTAATATGATTAAAAATTTAAGAAGAAGATTAATTTTTCTTCTTTTATGTTTAGAAAAATTTGTAAACTTAATGTAATATATTTATTTATATATGAATATAACATATAATTCTCTTTAATTTTGCACTAACATAAATAGAAATTAACTTTGATATTGCTTCAAAATTAATTTTATTTTAAACGTATCAATTATAATATATGCATATTTTATTTATTATTTATTTTAATGAATAATTATTCATTATATATATATATAAAAAATATATAATATAAAATTATATTAATAAGTTAATCAAAATAATTTATATAATTATTATTTTTGTATAAAAGTAGATAAATGAATATTGTCGCCGCCGATGGTGCGAGACACCATTCATCGCTGCAATCCGCCGTCCACTTTCGTTGAGATCAACTGTTCATTGTTAATCTGAGATCGAATTTTTAGTGTTAAAATTTTAAATTAAGATCTACGACAAATGGTTAATTTAATAAAGATGATGATCTAAACGACGGTATAGTAGACATTTGCCCAATGACCCTTCATTCCGTACCTTTTTACAGGTGCTTTTAAAAGTTTTATCTGGAATGTTTTTATCTTTATTTCTTGGCTCGGAGTAATTTCCCTTCTAATAGTATGACTTGGTTCTATTGTGAAATTCATAATATTCACAATTATTTGAATCATAGCCATAACATAGACCTCGGCCTTGATCTTGATCATGGTTATTATGACTACTAGAAACGATATTTGCTTTTGGAATTGCTAGAGTGCCAGTCGGACGAGACTGATGACTCTTTTCTTTGTTCATTCATTCGTATTTATTTATAGTAAATAGAAGGGACAACTTTGTAATTATAATATGATAACATACCAAACAAATACGCATCAAATGTATGCATAATGAACATGTTGTGTTTGGTATTTGTATGTATGTGTTTAAATTGATGGAATTCATATTTGAATTAAATAGTTTACAAAAACAAAATCTAAATTTAAAATAATTTTGAAGGCATTGTTTTCAATAAATATTATTGATTAATTGTATTTAACTAAAAAAAATTATTCCTAAATTAAGAAAAAAGAAGACATAGAATGACAAATTGTCATCCACATCTCATGCCTTCCCCTTTTTATCCTCGTTTTTTTAGAGTAAAGCAACAAATTTAGTAAGGAAAATTCCTCAAACAATTTAAACAAATCATAATGAAAAAGTTCCCAAATAAATTCCCTATTTTCAAGATTAACCCAACAAAATTTAGTAAGGAAAATGGTCCCTTTATGAAAGGCAGGGACAAATGTTAGGGGCAAGAAGATAGTGTTAAGAAAAGAAACTTAGAAATAATTATTGCGTTTGCAATTTGTAGGAAGAAAAATAAAAATTTATCTTTTTATTATTGTTTTTAAAAATAAAGATAAAACATACACGCCCTTCATATTTGGTCAATTGTACCCCCAATTTCTCAATTTAATTCATAAATTTTGAAATATGTAATGACAATTTAATGCACTTAACTTTCAATAAAAGATATTTTGTAGTTGTAAAAAAATAAAATAATTATTTAAAATATGATTTTTTTAAATGTCTGCATGAATTTTTTTAAAAATCGATAAGATCAAACTAAACTTAAAAAATGTATGACTTTTTACCCATGAAAATATTACAATGAATAATGTATTAATTATTAACGTGGGACAAGCTAATCTCTAATCTGTAATAAGTCCTTACCATCGTAACTTTCCTTTTTTTTTTTATTATTTTTTTTTAATAATTTACCATCATATTTATCTACTTTTGCAAATAAAACAAAATACCTAAAATGCACCTCTTCTATAGACACATCGAATTTAGTGAAATGAAGATGAGTCTGTTAGCAAATGGTATATTCGGAGTATTTTTTGGTGTGGTTAGTGGTGCCCAATCTAATAGCCTAACCACAAATGGGACATGAATCCAATTTACTCCCTATTTTCCGTCCACTATAAGCCCGAGGATACATTAGTCATTTTATCACAATCCGAAAAAACCCTAGTTCTTGTTTATATTCATCTACAAACACTTACTTTAGTTTTTGGCTGCGCCTCCGATATCATCATCGACAGAGCACCAAAAATCATTCTCTCTATTGCAACACCGGCACGTTAACCATGCCGCCGAAGTTCGACCCAACGCAAGTGGTGGACGTCTTCGTTCGCGTCACCGGCGGTGAAGTCGGAGCCGCCAGTTCGCTCGCCCCGAAGATCGGTCCTCTCGGTCTCTCTCCCAAGAAAATCGGAGAAGACATCGCAAAGGAAACTGCAAAAGACTGGAAGGGTTTACGTGTCACTGTCAAGCTCACCGTCCAGAATCGTCAGGCCAAGGTCTCGGTGGTCCCTTCCGCTGCAGCATTGGTCATTAAATCTCTCAAGGAACCGGAGAGGGACCGGAAAAAGACCAAGAACATCAAGCACAACGGAAATATCACACTTGACGACGTCATCGAGATTGCGAAGGTTATGAGGCCGAGGTCCATGGCTAAGGATCTGAGTGGAACGGTGAAGGAAATTTTGGGGACGTGTGTATCGGTCGGGTGTACGGTCGATGGGAAGGACCCTAAGGATCTGCAACAGGAGATTACTGATGGTGATATCGAGGTGCCTCTTGATTGAAGATTGTGCGAGTCAAAATTTAGTTACTTTTTATCTTCTTTTTTTTTAAGTTTAGTTTTTTAAGTTCAATATCTGTGATTTTTATTATCAGTTTTGGATCATCATAAGGATTTTGGTTATGTCTCCAAATTCGAAACTCTTGAGAGCTTAATGAGTGTGTTACTGGAATTAGGAGAGGTAATGTTTAATTTAGTGGGATCTTTTTGGATAATGTTTGAGACCAAATTGGATTCTAAATTTAATTCTACGATGCATTTCCTTGTGCAAACACATGCTGTTTAATTTGCTTTCACATTAGGCATATGCATGCGTGTGTTTGTGTTACTGTTGTTGCTTGTGTTTACAACAAATTAGTATAATGATTTTGAGAATCTACAATGTTAATTAGACATGCAGGTTGATAATTTTTCACTTATGGTTCAGTTAGCAAATGCGTGGTTTGTTTCGTGCATATTATGTTTGATACCTGCTGTGCAAATACCCAACTTTGAATGCACACCAAAAAACGATTTTGGTAATATCAACTTTTAATTGAGAGAAAATAATTTTCTACTTACGTTGACCTTAAATGATTTCATCCAATTAAGTAATAGCACTTCAATCCCAAACATTCCATTGAAAAATGTGAATTGGATTATCTTGACTTGATTTTGCAATGCATTACTTTGACTGTACCTCTCTGTATGTTTGAAGCTCGAATCCTTTGTTGTAGTTTGACGTTTATCTGAGTTTCAGTTTTGGTTATATGAATTAGTGAACTTGTACATTCTCTTAAGCTAAGGCTATGGATACATCATGAATAGGAGTGCAATTCTATGCTATTGCACAATCATTGCTGCAATTTCATATGCAGCCCTGTGGTCCCTTTATTAGGTGGAATGTCATATGTTGTGCGTAGTTGTTGTTTTATTGTACATGATTAACACTTATGGTTAATAGTGCCTACAACCGGGTTTCAAAAGTATTTTCGAAGTAGGTCACAGGTTTGATATGTCTATTCTTACCCTGGTTGCCGGGCCTATAGGTTTAATTTATAAATGCAATAGCCTGATTGCATGGGTAAATATGGTGGTTTATCATACAAAGGTTTAACATAGTGTTCTAAATGGCTTTCTGTTATGCTTTTTCCATAGATGTGGTACTTAAAAATCTATGTGATATCTCATATTATGGAACTTTCCAAGTTGTCAGCATAGCTATTTTTGGTCATACGTTACCATGATTTTTCTATTCCAGGAACTTGATTTTACCATATGCATAATTATTAGTACATATGCCCTGTTGTCTATGATTGCAGAAGATGAAGCGGGCAAGAACATCTCTTTTGCGTTTTAATTGAAGATATGGCAGTTGACTAAATGATTAAGAGCATGTTGGTGGTGGTTGTGTTTTTACTTAATTTTATAAGGATAGTAGCTAACATGTTTGGTAGGTAAATACTCTCTTCTTGATAACTAATATTTATTTATCAAAAAGTAACTTTTACTTTTAACAATTAGTGATTTTATTTGATATCACAGATGATCTTAGGCATTCACCTCAACACCTCAAGTGCTTTTTTCATTTAGTAAAAGTCTGTTTGAATATGATGTTTCTGAGTTAGTTTTTTTCTTTTTTAATATCTTTTTTTTAATAGTTGTAAGTTTGTAATGTGATTGATAGATATTCAATTCTGAGAGTAGAGTTAAATTTATAAACATACACATTTATTTTAAATTCCAGTGGCAGGGTGTATAAAAAACGCATCAAAAATTTTGATGATTACGTGGGCTGATTGATTTTGTTGGTGTACCAAATGATCCTGTCACGTTCTTTCTAAAATCATTGCATATGGTTGCAGATGCCATCTGTGAGAGGTTGTTTTGAGGCCGATACACGTAGAGGTTCAATGCTAGGGTAGGCCGTGTCTGATTATTGTCATCTATTTTTGTCCTAGGATCAATGTCGCACACACACCTGTTTATTGTGTGGTCCTTAGGGCATTATAATTCCAGAATCTTCGTTTCGATTGTGCAAAAATTCTATTAATGTTAGATATTTATAGGATCTTTGGTTTACAGGTTGGAACATTGGACAGATGTACACGTACAATACCGCCCAATTCTTTCTATTGATTACCTTTGGCTTATCCCTTGTTTCCGTTTGCTATTTTTGTTCTGTCTTTGTCTCATTTCCCTTTATATATATCATCACTTCCATTGACATTCCTCTCAATTCACAACCAAAATTCCTCTGAATATATTTTTATTTACCGACCCATTTGGGTTTCATCTCTCTCTTCTTTCCAATATATTTTGAAGGAAGGAAGAGTGCAAATTCTTTGCTACCTCTCAAGGTAACCAGCTATCTGTATTCTCTGCGTTCGTACTGTGGGGTATCAATGGCTAAACAAATTAGAAATTTGCAGTCGTGGATGGATGTGGCTCCGGCTCTCGTCATTTACCCAGAGAAACCTTCGAATTCTCCTAGGTTAGAGACGATAATTGAAGAGACCAAGGAGGAAGATGACGATCATCCCTACGAATCCGTCAACGAGAAAAAGGAGCGATGAATGGAAATGTTTTAGAGGCAGTGTCAAGTTGGATGAGATTGTATATTTTTGTAAAATGATGTTTTTGATGGTATTGTAGTTAATGAAGGTTTGATCTTTCTTGGAAGAAAGATAATTTGATATTTTAGAAGTTGACATTTTATATATATTTTTAACGGAGATGATAAATTAATTATATTAATCGTTGCAATATTCAAGCATATACATATTTTATTTGCGATGAAAAATTCATAAAATTTAAGAAAAAATTTCGTCACTTGTGTCTATCAAATTTTCGTTGGAAGGATTCTTCACCTCTTAATGTTCTTAAATGCTTTAGTTAATGATAAATTATTTAACTTATTTGTGAGGTATTGATTAAGGATTAAAAATTTAAAATCCTCCCTATAGGTTCTCTCAAGTTCCCAAAATTTTGTATCGTATGTTTGTTTTTATTTTTTTCCCAAATAATTTAATCAATCATCATTAACTTGTAATTTGTTTGGACAATATGTACCCATATCTACATTTTACTTGCCACCTTTATTTAAATAAAAGTGATATTATATAATTTGTCCGTTCGACCTATATAAGATTTTTTTATTAAATTACGTGGTTAATATAACATAAAAATTATTAATATTACACACGATTTAAAATGCTATAGTAGTATAAATTTACCTTAAATTCTCTCATTAAATTATCTAATTAAATATAAGATAAAAGATAGAAGTACTAATATTACACATGATTTACGAAGGCCTTGTGACAATTTTTATTGTATTACGAATTCATATAAAAGACATTAAAGTGGATACTTTTTCTATAAAGAATTAAAAGAAATAAACCCATCTAATTACCTAACATCTTCCACTTAAATAATCTAATCTACGAGGAGAACATTTCCATGTCAAACTCCATAATGAATGGCAAAAATCTCTCTTCACCGTCCATATTCGCACTACACTAAAAACGTGTAAACAATTCAACTTGCCACGTGTATTCAATCAATTTGTATTGTTGTGCTTCTCATTTTCCACAGGTCCTTAATTTTAGTGGGAGACCAAACTTAAGTAGTTGCGTCGATTTTACTTCACTGTCTAGTTTTTATAAAAGGGCATTCTCAGCTTGAGTCTATTTCAGAATACTTTCTAAGCAAATTCCAAATAATATTCATCATTCACTTGTGTTGAAGCTGAAGGAAGAAGAAGATAACAAGTATAATTGATATTATCAACTGGGTTTCAGTTTGTTACTAGATGCAATGGCGATGGAGAAGAGATATCTGAAATCTTGGATTGAATTTGCACCATCCCGCCTCATTTCTCCTCTTAAAGCTTCAAAATTTCCAAGGTTGGACACAATTACCAAAGAAGAAACTGAGGAATGTGATGAAGATTTGAAAATAAAATTGGAAGAGTTCGCTTCTATCAAATCTCTAAGGTTGAGGGTTTGAAAGGTCTTCTTCAATTTTGTAATAGACTTACAGTTTCGTGGTTAAATATCAAACTCATCAACAGACACGTACAATTTGCTTTTGCTTTAATGGAGTTAGTTTTCTTCAGTTTTACTTTACTTTGTTCCAGTGTGAATACTATATACTGAAAATAGCGGGTGATATTAAATCAATGTTTGTTAAAGCATTTGAAATACTGCAACAAACACACCAACGACAAAGTGAAATATAAATTAATCAAATAGATCGATGGTAATTAGGGTGAAACTTTGCCAATTTTTTCCGCATAATGGATCAATGTTTTCGGTAAATTTATACCATTCAAATTTTGCTATTTTAGTTTTTAATCTTTCTTTTAAATTATTTTTTCAATTGCGATTTTATAATATTTTATTAGTATTTATTTTTATTTTTATTTAATCTTAGGATTTTTATATAAAGACAAAAAAATATTTGGGGTTGACGAATATTAATAATTTTTACCTATCCTATATTTTTTTTCTTCGCCTGTTGTTATGTAGGCGACCTAATTTAGATCCGATCATCTTAGTATTCCGATTGATATCTTGACTATTGAGACAATTTAATCTTAATTTTCAAATAACGGCCTGAACGTCCCATCACATTAAGAGGTATCTTATTTTACAAGTTGCAGGCATTTATTATACCACCCTAATTCGACATAAGGAGGTGGTAAAAGGACCTGCCAGTCGACCATGCCGTATTCTGTCTAATCAGGCTCCCGTTCTCCAATGCTCACATGTGCTAAGACTTTATAAATGGTAAAATTGCTACATAAGTCAAAGGAATTTTTTTTCAATCTTTTGAGAGAAGAAAAAAGAATTCAAACTAGTGGTGACTAGACCTTATTATAAACATTCTTGAGCCCAACGTCTCGAATTGGGAAATAACTTAAACACTCCTATTTTATTGTTTTTCTTTAACTCAGCCTTTGATGATCTACTAACTTGAGCGTCGGAGTTTATATACTGATAAGTCGACTTTACTCTTAACTTTTTTGTTTTGATTTCAGGTAGTCCTCCAGGAATCATTGTCCAAGGTTGGATATTATTCTGCACTGAGTTTTCCATCCTAGGAGAATTTAGGTATCAACAGTTGACGCCGTTTGTGAAAAATTAATTAAAAGCTTAAATAAGAAGCTTGAAAAGTATTATGTGTGAAAATGATAGGGCATAATCGAAGTTATTTTTCTAGAAAAGCACAAATAGAGAAGGCTCAGACCCTTGTCAGTATTGGTGAAAAGGGAACTGCTACAGAATCGTTTGATAAAAATGAGGTACAGGATCACTTTGTCGCAGGTCTAGCAAGTTGAACGACTATCAGAACTAAAGGATGTGGGTTATGGCAGATGGAAGGAGGGCCAACAGAGCATAGAAATGCAAGAGAGACGAATAACCAAAAGATATTTGCGTTGGACCAGCAAAATCTACAGTTAAAAAGGGAGGTTGCGAGGTTAAGAATGTTAGTTCAACGGCAGAAAGACGAAAAGAGACACCAAACCATACCAGAAGCCTCAGAGGTGAGGGTCAACTATACACAACAAGAAAGAGGCCGAAAAACCTAGTACCCAATCGATGGAGCTGCTATTAAGAATATTCATTTCACCAGCTTGTAAAAAGAGAAGGACAAGGCTGATGCCCATGTCAGCACAAGAATAGATGGTTGTGATAAGCCAATGGTGTTCGCCACTCCGCGTAGCCTTAGAATAAATCTAAGAATCCACGAAAAGCCAAGACATACTACAGTAGACCTACAATCACAACTTAACGAAATCAGATTCAGAGATTACAATATCCATCCTATTGATCCGCAGATTATAAAAACTTGTGTAAGAAAGATACTAGAGAAAGTTGGGATCGGAGGAGCAAAAGCAAGCTTAATTAAAAATATGGGTGAAAATTTTAAAGCAAAAAAATACAGTGACTCCCCTTTTATTAGGAATATATTAGAGCTATTCATCCTCAGAAAGTTCAAGATGATGCAGATCACGCCTTATACAAGAAAGACAAACCCCAGTTTGCATTTGGACATATTTAGAAAAATGATATATATAAACAAGCCTTAGATATGCCAATTATTCTTATTGACATTGGAAGGACAATCCATGATATAATTCAGAAGCCTCCCTACAAGAATCATTGGGAGTTTTTAGCACTTAAATCAGAGTTTCGTGAAAGAATTTTGGGAAGTCATCAAGACTACCTGTAGCATAAGTGCTCTTTTGCTATTATAACGGGGCTCTAATAAGAGCCTTTAGGGTTTTATATCGAGGTATCATGAGAAAGTAATACAATTAAAGACTTTTCACCGCCTATTCGTATTAGAGGGGTTAAAAAAAGAGCTCTGAGTGGAGAGAAAATAGTATGCCATTAACAAGCGATTGGTTACCACTTATGAGGTCGCCTAAAAGGAACTATTTAATAAAATAGACACGGAGAATCAGGTATTCTTGAGAAAATAGGAGGAAAAGGTAAACTGCTACGAGTGAAATAAAAAGGTACTTTTTTTAGAGTCGAGATGAGGAAATGCAAACGTGTCGATTGGAAGGATAAGGGCGACAGGTATCCTCGACACTCTGGACAAAGAAACATAGTCAAAAAGCCTGCCTCAGACAAAGAGCCTAAACGAGTGGCCCATGTAGGCAAAAAGAGTTTCGCTTAGTTGAATTTTTTCTCTCACAGGCCTTACGCTATACAAAGAACAACAGACTTTATGTGATAGAGTCGACCCCGATCAGATCTGAGAAGGCTAGTATTCTTGATTATTAATTTTGTGATTAACATAGATATTATGGGCAGAGCACTGATAATTATTTTTACTTGAGGGAATAGATTGATCTCCTGGTAAAAAATCGTTACTTAGATCATTTGGTGGCTGATCCCGATATCAAGGCGTCTGATCTAGCTAAGAAGTACCGAACTATAGTAATATTGAGTAGGCCTACCTTTGCAAGAAATCCAAAAAAATTTAAAAAAATTATTCTAAATACTCATTTTTGAATCCTAACAATGACCTTCATATCATAAATGTCTGAGAGGTAAAGAAGCCAAAGGTAGTGTCAGTGCTAATCATGTTTACCGATACGAATGAGGTAGGCATGTATTATCCTCACAATGATGTCCAAGTAGTAATAATGGGAGTAAAAGGAAAAGAAGTAAACAAAATTCTCATTGACACAGGAAGCTCAGCCGACATCATCTTTAAGGATACTCTGCATGTGTTGGGCATCGAGAATATGAGACTAGAGAATCAAAAATTTGCCTTATATAATTTTAGGAAAATTTGTGTAAAACCCTTAGGTATGGCATATTTACCAATAACCATGGGGACAAGCTCCACCAGAAAACCACGATGATTGAATTTTAGGTGGTGGATCTATGGATATCCTATTCTATCATTCTGGGTCGACTATTTCTCTAAGCCACTAAAGCAATGAAAAGTATTCATTATTTAAAACTTAAATTTTCAATCGATAATAAAATTAGCATAGTACAAGAAAATCAGAGGGAAGCGTAATCATGTTTTGCAACTTTTTTCAGACCTATCCATTGCCTGTTCAAGCAACATCGAGATTAGAAAAATGAACAAGTTAGGGATAATAATTTAAGACAAGAGGCGACAAATAGGCAGTAGAAAAATAAAGCTCTGTCTTATAATGACCTATTATCGAGTCTACAAAAGAATTAATGAAAATAATCATGAACAAATCTGACCCCTAAAAAATTGTCTAAATCAATTCTCACTTTAGCCACAGCGAGGCCCGATTAATAAAAGAATGCCTTCACTAGAACAAGGATATTTTTGTATAGAGCCATGATGACATACCCGGGATAAACCAAGAAGTCATCACCCATAAGTTGGCAATCTGATGTCATAACCCAATTTTGTCCTCTGTAATTTTGTTTGTTGTAGATTTTTATTTTTATAAAAATTCTATCTCAGGTAATATTTTCTATACTTCATCTTTTTATTTAAGACGTTAAAACAATGTCTTATATTAAATA
>JAWDEX010000005.1:5165183-5177514 GCA_035221805.1 Trichilia hirta | reverse complement strand
GTCAAATCCTGTAGTCTCGGGACCTACTCTGTCGAGTTGAGACTGTAGGTCCACCGTGGTATGCCTGGGTCTGGTGGAGATTCTCGAGTCTATTTTGGGGCTGCAAGGAGTAGCAAACATCATTGATTCATTATCAACATGCATTATTGTTTCGTCATGGGCATCTGTTTTACCCTTTCCTCTTTGCAGGCTGGTGAAGCAGGCATTTTTGGTAGTAGCTCCCTTAGTTGTGTTCTGGGCTTTTTGGCCCCTCTCCTCTGATGGATAATCGACCCTTACCTTTGAGGTATCTGGCACAATTTGTGCCTCCTTTCATGTTCCTGCCACTGAAACAACACCCTCAATCTTGTCACCTTCTTTTTTAGCAGTTGGTTTTTGCGTTCCAGTTTGATAATCTTCCGATTATCGATCTCCCTTAAACTTTTTGGCTCCGTAGACTCTCTTTCTATCTGCCAGGACACACACCCCTTGGTTCTAATAGTGGCTTGGCTGGCCGAACCATCGACGTGGTGAGCTTGTACCTCATTTTTATTTGAAAATTTTGTAGTGGTCCCTTTTTCGCCAGTGTGAAGGGGATCCCCGACTTTTTTTTTCGCACTTTCTTAGAAAGACGACTACCAATATTCCCTATCATGTCTACACGAAATACTTTCCAAATTTGTTGTTCAGGCTGTTTGCTCGATTCCCACAGACGGCGCCAACTATTAATGTCTAAATTTTTCAGGGATAGAGAACTCAACACATCACACAAATTTTACTATTGCGATCGACGTAAAGCCTTCTTGGAGACTACCTGAAATCATAGAAAAGCAAGTTAGGAGTAAAGCTGAATTACCAGCCAATAAACTCTGACGTTCAAGTCAATGGATTATTCGGAGGCCAAGTTAAAAGAGAGAAAATATAAGTATTTGAGTATTTTATCAATTCGAGAGGCTGGGCTTGGGAAATACAGATTTTTTCTCTCAATTATCGTAGAATAGTCCCAAAGGAATCGAATCCCTTTCAGTGTAGTGATTTTATCATTTATAGGTCCTATGCACGTGTGAGCATCGAAGAACGGGAGTCTGATAAGACAAAATTAGGTATGATTATTTAATAGGTCTTTTTACAGTTCCCTTACGTTAAGTATGGGACCACAATAAGTGCCTGTAACTTATAAGGTATGGTGCTTCTTAACGTGATGGTATGACTAAGTTGCTTCTCGAAAAATATACACATATGTTTCATCTGATATTTTTATTTTTAACATAAAAAAATTAGGTCACTTCGATAATTAAAATAAAGCGCGGGATACGGAGAAAACTTGAGCCAAATCAAGTAACTTGGTTAATAACAACTAAAGAAGTAAAAAAACTTTTAGTTAGACAAATCTTAGATTGGCCATCAACAGGTTACAAGAGCCAGACGGACGCGAACAACGGCGGTGATGGATGTGGTGGTGTTGGCATTCTTGGTATCGCTTGGGCATTTGGGGGGATGATCTTTATTCTTGTTTACTGCACCGCCGGTATCTCTGGTAAGCACCAACGACAAATCGTCACTTTTCGGAATTAATATATGACATGTCGGTGATATAATTTTTTTACTGCTCTTGTTTTTTTGTTTGTCAATGGTGTGTGAAAAAAAATGTGCAGGTGGGCACATTAACCCTACGGCGATATTTGGGCTGTTCTTAGCGAGGAAGGTGTCTCTATTGCGAGCCATATTGTACATTGTGGCTCCGTGCTTGGGAGCCATATGTGGTTGTGGGCTCGTCAAGGCTTTCTAAAAGGCTTACTACACAAGGTACGGCGGAGGAGCCAATGAGCTCGCTGATGGCTACGGCACCGGCAACGGTCTCGGCGTTGAGATCATTGGAACCTTTGTACTTTTCTACACTGTTTTCTCTGCAACCCATCCCAAAAGAAATGCCAGGGACTCCCATGTTCCTGTATGTTACCATACCTTACCCTTCTCTTGATTTTATCTATTTTTATGGTAAAGTCCTTGTTTTTTTAGGAAAATATTTGATTGGTCATCGTTTCTATTTGAATTAAAAGGTTTTGGCCCCCCTCCCAATTGGATTTGCTGTGTTCATGGTTCACCTGGCTACAATTCCAGTCACCGGAACTGGTATTAACCCGGCTAGAAGTTTTGGAGCTGCAGTTATTTACAACAAGGACAAAGCTTGGTATGATCAAGTACTTCACCTCTAAATTTAATTCTAATCTTTCTGTTCCTGTTTTCTGTAATGCTTATGCTTATAAAACTTTGTTTCTTCTTTTAATTGCAGTGGATTTTCTGGGTTGGACCCTTAGTCGGTGCTGCTATTGCTGTATTTTACCACCAATTCGTCCTCAGAGCATCAGCTAAAGGTCTTGGATCCTTCAGAAGCTCCCCAAACATATAATTTTTAATATGATGATTGAGGGTTAATGAAGCACCTGCCGGATCATGGAATTTGTAAATTATTGATGTATAAATGGTTATGGTTATCGATGTCGATTTGTGTTGTCTTTGTTTTACTTGCAGGCACTTATTTTAAATGTGCCCAAAACTTGTTTTTAGCTTTGTTTTTATTTCCGTTGACTATCTGGTCATCGTGTACTCGTGATTTTATAAAAAAGTTAATATCGGGTACTTTTGTTTCATGTCATATTCTTGTCTCTACTACTTCTATAAGTTGAACTTTACAGTATTAAGTAGTTGTTTCAATATGAAAATAACTTTATTAGGAGAGTTTCTTTAAAGAAAAACATCATTCAACCATATAAAATTTGGCCTTGTGCAGCTCTATAGTGATAATAGTCATGGAGTAAGCCTGTGTATTTTAGTACCTCGATGTTTGTAGCTAGTTTTATATAATGAACATAATGTTGTGCAATATGCTTGTGTAGTTGTTATTATTATGTCGAAGAATTTTTGGCTTCAAAAAATGAGTAACTAAGTGCCCAACATTATTGTTGTGGTTTATTGAATCAGTTAGCAACTGGCTATAGAAATTGATAGTATTACAGGGCTCACCTTTAATATTTATTGCTCATATGTAAAATAACAATCACTTATATATTTGACTGTTATATCAAATTGGTACACCTGAATCATATCAAATATACTATAACATATTTTATTTACTCTTGTTTATAATCACATTATGTTAAGAACAAGTATGACATTAGCGTATATTATTTCATAACTCGTAACAAAATTGGTCTTTTGGGACATAATACAAGAGTAGGTCACTATATTTTCCCATATATATTACGACTATCAGGGCATAAGCAGAAAATAGTCTCTGCACTCTTCTCTTTTTCTTTTTGCTTCCCACCTTGGCAGTGCAACCCATACTTAAAACCCACTTTTAGACAGAACATAACTACTAAAATGACATCATCTGCTATGCTTTGAAGCTTTGAATATATTGAATCTTGGGTTTAATTGCTGTTGCTGATTTGTAGTTATTAAAACTCCAACATCAACTGCTAGAGAAAAGACTTTTGTTGTTAACTGTTTAAACCTCTCAATCCTCGCTATCCTGATAATTAATTTCAGGGCTTTCCCAAACAGAAATGCACTGAATAATTTTGTGCTAAAAGTTTGCATTACAATTTCTCCCTACTGAGCTTTTACAATCAGAGAATTTAGAAACGCACTGGACAATCATGTTCTATAATACCATTCATCCCCTAATTAAGTTTATCATAAAATTGCATTCATTTTTTATAGTCTAATTGATTTGATCTTTTATTGTGACAGCAAGATATCGAGACAATTAGCTCGTTTAGTGCAATAAATATTGTATTATTATTATTCCTATTATCAACAAGAAAGCGTCATCATACCAGAGATTGAGATATCAAAAGAGAAGCCCAGTTCCTACCGGTACGATTCTGAATCCTCTGCACCCATATAAAACATGGGGAGAAAGAACTTTAACCCCTATGATTTTTGGAAATAACAGATACCCCTTGATAAAATATTTGTAATACAATTCTCATAGTTTATTGTCCATAACAAATACTCCCTACCATTAAACTTATGTGTTTTCCGTTATTTATCACCGATAAATTTCTGTTCCTGCAATTTTTTCTTCTTCTTCTTCTTCGTCGTCGTCTGCTTCTGCTTCTTCTTCTTCTAACTGTAGTTAACGGGATCATATAAATTTAACGGTAAGAGATATTTTTCATTGACAACAAATTATGGGGGGGGGTCTTAATACAAGTATTTTGTCAGAATATTTATCATTTCTAGAAACCATAGCCAGAGAAAATGTCTTTCTCCCTATAAATATGAGCTACCTAACCGGCAGTCGTAGAGTTGAGAGTTTCTTGGTCACAAAAGAGTAGTCTGTTATTTTGGCACATCTCCGCAATCCCATTTCAAATTCACCTGGAAATTCTTGATCTCCACCTCTTACCATGCCAGAACAATCCTTTAAAACATGGTTCTTTGTGCTTATCTTCCTCTCATCGTTGCATCAAATATCTTATTCAGTTTCTTAATCTAATCAACAAAATCTCTCTCCAGGAAACCTTTCTATTGAATTGGAAGCCCAAAGTGTCTCCCTTGATCAATCTGCTAACCATATCCGATCAGGACATGAGACGAACCCCATTTTTTGGCTCCAGAGCTCTATTCTACTCCATTTGCAGAAGCTCTTGCTACTAAACCTGAACAGCTTGAACCTGAACATAATGATTATATGTCTCAAATCAAACCCCCAACAACTGCACCATCAACGGATTTCCCATTACCAGAGAACAAGGCAGTATCAGCAAAACCTGAAGCCTGTTACTGTCAAATTCAATCCCCTGCTCCTGTAATATCAACAAAGGTTACATCATCCGAAACAAACAGGTCATTTGCGGAACCACCTGAAGCTGATGATAACGATACCTTTCGGATCAAATCCTCAGAGCCCTCACCATCAATTTTGCCCAACAATCACACATCAGAAGATTCAGATAATCAAGCTCCTCAATCCATATAAGACGACTACGATACTTGCAACAGAAACAAAAGAGTAAGCAGCAAGCTCCTGGAATCTTTGGAATATCGTACACAACAATCCGGTTGTGGGTGAAGCTGTAGTTGGAGTATGTTTCGTTGGGTTGGCAGGTTTTTTGCGCAACAGCAGCAAGAACAAGAAAGAAGAAAACAGAGCTCTCTTACCAGTCTTTGTCTAAAGGAGTCTAGGGAGCACTAGACTAATGCTGGATCTTCATTAATTCAGCTCCCAATCTCATGAAATATTTGACTAATTGACACAATCACCACTTGATTTTTCCTGAAATTTTCAATCCGGAGGTGCAAAAAACATATGAAGTATAAGATGGAGAAAATATTATTGATAAAATGTCATTGTTATTATAAAAATAAATTAAATAATATTAAAAATTATCATTCAATTTAGTAGTATTCACTTCTTTACCTTAATTTACGATTAGAAGGTTTATCACGAATCAGTAAAAGGTAAAACGGTGTAGTTTCTATTGAAAAATGGTACCCTGCATTTTGGTAAAAGAAATAGTAATATTCAAAATTTGAGACATCAAATTGTAATACTTCAATTACATTTTCGGTGCATGAACCCTCGGGCAAACAACACAACAGAGCTTGAACTAAACCTCTTCTTCCATCTCCAGCTAACTCCTATATTTTCTTCAAGGTTATATTTAATATTCAAATTCCTTGTCTAAAAATCAAAATCAATGATATTAAAAATAGAACAAACAAAAAAAATCCTACTTTTTTTTTTTTTTTTTTGAAAATTGTTTTCTTCTCTTCTACTTTGTATGGAAGAGCCAAACGATTATTCAGCTTGTTTATACTTTTGTAGATTGGGCAATGATTTTTTCTAGGTTAACTCCAATCCAATCCAATTATTTAACCCGACATGAATTGAATGAAGAATGCGGTGAATTCGATTGGATAGCAAAATACTCAGAGAATAATAATAATAATAATATAACATGTCACGTTAATTTATATTAAAAAATATATAAAAACTTTGTATTTTTAATATAATTTTTTTATTCAAATACATCTAATTTCCAAGTGTCATCACAATTCTTGCCATATAATATTTTTTCAAGAAAATATAACAAGTGGTACTAATCAGTGATTACCATTATTAGTGAAACATAAAAAATCCTTAAAATAAGTCACTAAAATTATTTCTCTTCAAAGAAAACAAAATAACGAGAAATTAAAAATTAATTGTGAAAATTTGTTCAATAAAAATGATAAGAAATTTATTTGGTTTCAATATCCTTGGCACTGGGTTGGGAAAATTTTCCCTTACATGTTAAAATAAATCAAAAAATTAAGAAGAGAGTAAGCCCCAATAATGATGATAAATAGTAGTCGAATCGGGTCGGGTCACGTTCCCATATTTATATTGGCGAAGAAAAATCCTCACTTGTGCTTCCGCCTGTACGCCACTACACCAGCTTATCACTAAATCTTCGCAGGAAGCAAGGCTGTACAGGTACGTACGAAATCCCATGAATTTTCTCTGCGATAATTTTGCGTTTCGATCTCCGCAATTATATTTTTAACTACCCTTTGCTGTTAATCGGATCTTCGTAGGATACAATCGTACCATTCTCCTTTTGTTTACGATGATTTTACAGTTTATTCTCTGAGATTTTTATGTTTTCTTCAATCACATCTATCAGATTCTAGTTTGGGTCTGTAAATTAAATCCTTTTCCTTTTTATATATGAATTTAAACGATAGAAATCAATTGCACTTCTGGGTCAAATTTCAATTATCGATTGGTTAATTATTTAATTATATTCTTCCACTCGTTAATGGAAGCCATTAATTGAACAAACAGTTTGGATCTCTGAAGATGTTATTTGGGGGATAATTAGTATTTTAAATCATGGGAAGTATTTCGAGTATTGGAATACATCTCATCTCAATGCTTATTATTTGTTGAGATTCCCCGTAATCAAGAAAAGTTTCTTGGTATACCAAAAAAGGGATGTAGATCACAAATATTGACGGTATGTTGGGATTGAGGTGTTGTGTCTGCGACTATTGTGGAATTGAATCATCAACTATCAAGTACAAAAGTGCGGGCTTCATTTGGTGTGAGGTGTTGTGTGAGATGGAAGCACGTAATGTCAAATATTATGGAAAAATGATTCCACTGAAAGTATGTGTTTACTAAGCACTGCAAACCCAAACAAAGCCTGAGTTGTGCTTCAATTTGCAGTCCTTTACATGCCCGAATGAGGGTTGTGAAAGGTTGTGATTCAATTGTAGTTAAGTTTCCAGCAGATAAATTGAAGAAATGATATAGGGACTTAATTGCAAAGGTTCTTTGGTTTTAAATGCAAGGTTTGGTAAGTTCCATCAGGAAGATTTACAATAGCCTTTGCATGAAATAAGAGTTAAAAGATGTGGTTCTCCCTGGATACAAAAACCCAGTTTAGTTTGTAACCATTCGTTCTTTTTTCATTGTAATCTCTTTTCTTTACTCAATAAAGCCGAAGGAAGAACAGTTTTCCTCTTGAAACCGTGGATTCAATCTTTACTTGTTTTGGTAGTTCTTTGATTCCTTCTTTTTATTAAGTTTCTCGGTTTGTTCTTAGTTTTGTTGCAGTCCCTGACTGTGATTGATTCTATGTTTCTGTATTTGGATTGCAATTGTTCTTGTTGTCTTGGTGGGTTTGAAACTTTGGGAGAGTTGCATTTGTTTGTTTGCATTCTTGTTTTGGATTGAGATTGGAGATTGAAGAATCTTAAAATCAGAAAGCTTGTTTCTCGTGTTCTTGCAATCTGGGTTTGTACACCGAAATGTACTTTTGGGGGTTTTGAAAAATAAGATAAAATAACAGTACAGTAGTTGTACCCGAAACAAGAATGAAAGAAAATTTATATTACAAATCTTTTATGATTGGAAGCTTTTTAATTTATTTGATTTAACTATTAATTTGATTCTTTTGAGTGAAAATATAGTCTAGAGAGTATCAGTTATGCGTATTGACCTATTGATTTATGTAGGATGCCATTAAATTATAATCTCTCTATTTTTTCTTTGATTTATGTTGTTTATATGGATGTAATGATTAAGGTTGTCTTTCTTCTAGAAAATGTGATTATGTTTGTGTGGTCTTTAATATTGTTCTCAGAATCAGGAAAACATGGCAGCGAATAGAGGACAAGGTGGAATTCAGCAATTGCTGGCTGCAGAACAAGAAGCTCAACATATTGTCACTGCTGCTAGAAATGGTAGTCACAACATCCTAGTTGTATTGTTGAAGCCTTGTGAATTTTGATGAATTTTTCTCTATTCATGTAAACTATGCCTCACAGTGAATGTAATTTAGAATTATTTGTATTTTGCATAACAAAAGTGTATCTGCATAGCTTGTATTTAACTCTTATCTGTATCATTTGTTAGTTGAATCTTTTCTTGTTATATGGAAGGGTTACTGCACAGTTTAGAAAACATTTTAGATTTCATACATGTTTATGCTGAAAATCCCTTGTCTTAGACAATATTTTACTTTTGTTTATGTTGGACTGAACCAAAATTTGGTGCTGAAGCTGCTTACCCCAACACTTTGGCGCATATTGCTTGATTTTGTTCTTTGATAGCAAAAATGGCACGACTGAAGCAAGCCAAAGAAGAGGCTGAAAAGGAGGCAGCTGAATACCGAGCTCAGATGGAGCGAGAGTTCCAGAGGAAACTTGCACAGGTTAGTTGTATGCTGCTGAATCCTATTCATATTAAGTTACTAGGATAACTCATCCTGATTCTTCTAATCTTCTAGTTGTTGTTGTCTACTTATATGTTGATGCCTTGAGATTTTTGGCAAGAAATGTGTGTTGATTAGCATCAGCCATTCTGGAACATTTCTGCTGCTCTAACATAAATTTGTCATGGTAAACTTGTTACAAATGTTTAACTGTTCCTTTAACATGCCATTATTTGACCCCGAACAGAGTAGTGGAGATTCTGGTGCGAATGTGAAACGTCTTGAACAAGAAACAGAGGCAAAAATTCATCATCTGAAAGCCGAGGCTGACAAGATATCCCATGATGTTGTCCAAATGCTTCTGAAGCATGTAACAACTGTGAAGAATTAAGATCTTCAATGGTTAAGTCGGTCCAATGGACATCTAAAATTATGTTTTTCTCTTTTCCTGGTTCATTGCAGATGACTTCGACTTCCTATGTGCTGTAATTAGGAGCCTTGCTTTGGTTGTTTCAGAATTTGGTACATTTTGCTTTGTACTATGTCAAACTAGTAACTGTGTTCATTGTACTTCAAATTCTACTCGTTTGGAATAATCCCATAATCTATTGAGCAAAATTATTTGTACAAGATAACTGTCAGATGTTTTGTTTTGTGGCACAAAAAATGTTTTGCATAATTCGATGATCTTCAACTTTTCAACATTAGGGATGCATTTAGGCTCGCTCTTAACAAGTAAATTATGCACAAAAGTTTGGGCGCCTCAGCCCATCATACCTGCTTCAGGCTTTGTACACCATTCTAGGTTAACATTAAATTCTATAATTTAATTAGAATTGATCGTTGTTGAAAATTTAAATTTAAAAATATTTATTATTTAAAATTTTAATTAATAATAATTTATATTATTATTTATAGGCAAAAATATTCTCAAACAAAAAATATATAAAATAAATTTAACTTTTGTACAACTATTGTTTCACAATAATCTTCTCTAAATTCTTCTAATTCGTTACTGTAAATTAAAAATCTGAAAAATAATTTAAGATTTATTTTTTAATTTGAATAAATATATTGATTATTATTGATATATTAAGTTTAAAAATAAATTATCGTTGTTGGTGATTGCTAGACAAGTGTTGATGAATGTGAATTAGCATTTATATGTAAAAATAAAAAATAAGAACTTATTTTGACTTTATTGTTGATAAATTAATAGAACATGTTTGCTCATAAAAAATTAAGGATGGATGTAAATTCATATTATGAAGGAAAAAAATTTTGCGTTAAAATATTTACTACGTATGTGAAGCACACTTCTGAGTGTGAATTTGAATGATTGAAATTTTAAAAATTTTAATTAAAATTGATAATAATTTGAAATAATAATAATAATTATTATTATTATTATTATTATTAGTAGTAGTAGTAGTAGTAGCCAAACGATATTTATAAAATATGTTAACATTAACAAAATATTTAATTAAATTAAAAATAAATAAAAAAATAAATTAACTAGTTTATTGAGTATTAAATAATTTAAAATTATATTTTGGGTGTTAATTTTAATTAATTTATATTTAAATATATTGCATCAAAAATATGATTAAGTATTTTTTTGAAACTGATTTTTTTGAAACTGATTTTATTTGATATTCTTTTACAGTTATGGCGGTATCACTAACGATTATAACTCGATATGGAGGTTCATGGGAACCAACTTCAAATGAAAATAAAGTATATAATAGTTGATTGATCATGCCGTATTGTGTTGAAAAAATCATCAGTTACGAATAATTTATACAAAAGTTATACGAGATGTTTGAGCTTAATTCTACTAAGTTTAAATTAAGGTTAAAGTAATATTTATAGAGAATACACAACTATTAGTAGCTCAGATTGTGGAGGATGTCAACAATGAATTAAATGTTCAAATTTTTATTAATGCCAATAATCTAACTTATATTGCAAGCATGAGGGGATATTGTCAATTATTTTTAACTGTTGAACGTGTTAGTGATGTAGATTCTAATAGAAAAAATATTTTACCGACCACGATTTCATTATTTACTATGTCTTCTAACCACGATTTCTTCTTACATATAACTGAAAGTCACTTAGGAGTTATTCTAGCGGTTCAGCTTTTAATATAATTATCTTTCTCTTGCATTTATGCATGAAACTATTTTAACAAGTTATCTAGAATTAGACCTATATAACAAATATCATAGTCGCAGAGTTTTCCAGTCGAACACGTACCCTGCTTCAAAGAGTTTGTGTATGGTGTTCGTGCATGCTTACTTCGCTTATATTTACGGCCAAATCAACTCACATCATCCATTGCAACAGAATCAAACACTTATTGATCCTCAGCCCCGGTAAATACGGCAATGGTAGCCTCAACATTAATATCATCCTCACCTTTATTCTTAACATCGTGTAAAGAAAAATAGTAAGCATATGCAAGCAAAATTTTAGCATTATTTATTTATCAAAAATTTCACTTTAACACAAGCAAAATCTTATATGTTGTAACTCCAACAAGCAGTTCACCATTGGCATATATAATACAAGTCAACAACCACTAATACAAGACTAAAACTCTATAACAGGTAACCAAATTCAAGTAAATAAGACGTATTAACAGAAAAATAATACATACTACCACATTTGTAGTACTATACGAACGCATTCACTATTATGTCTCACGAACAAAACTACCAAAAATATCCTCTAGTCGTTCCATACATTTCTCTTGTCTCTGGGTGCACTTATTATAAACACAAGTAAACTCTTTAAAATTCTTTCTAAGCACAATGATTTCTTATAAAATATCTCGCTAATGTACACTTGAAATATCATCCGCATGATGAGAAAGAATTTGAGCTAAGTGGGGTGCATACTTCCTAGATAGAGCAATAGGTGCTGTAAAACTCAAAATTAGAGGTGAATGACAACCAAACTTGTGAGATAGATCATGTGTATCGATGCACGAGGTGGATGAGGCACCTTATCTCAAGTCGATGTGTTATCAACCTTGGTCTCCCCTCGTTCATACATTTCATGATGCTTTAAACTCGATGATATGACATAACGGCGTGCACTCTAAAAAAAGAGCACAAGTTAATGAACATGCAACTTTTTTATTTATAAATAATTTTTTTAAATATAATTTTAAGAATGATGATATATCTTTTGTGGTTTCCTCTTAGATGAAAATGCTACCGACGTATCAAATGACACATGAGTAGTGTCATCATTTGTGCATCCTTTATAACCATACTTAGGTGATGGCCAGCCAATCGTGCTCACCAACTTAATAAAATATGATTGTCGACGCTCCTTTATTTCTTTAATCGATTGTAATACATCAAGTGTCTATGTGAAAATGGTATAATCTTAAATTTTGTCTCACGTAATTCATATAACAGTATAACAATGAGAGTATAACGATATTATTAATCACCAACTATAAAGATGATTTATAATATCTATTGACTGGACATTTTTTCTCAACGATCGCCATTACAATATATGTGATAGTCGATTATTTGTTCTTCTATAAAAAATTCTTCTCATAGTCAGAACAACCTCATAAATTTAAATCTAGCCAAATTACACATATGATTGTAATTATG
>JAWDEX010000005.1:5120010-5156457 GCA_035221805.1 Trichilia hirta | reverse complement strand
TATATTACAGTAGTATAAAAGATTAATTAAAAGTCAAAATATTTATTAAATTAATTTAAGTATGATCAGTGTTTCATACCTGAAATGTAATAGAGAATCTATCCAAATTAAACGGAACTGATCTCTTTTTAATATCTATAACTTTTTTAGTTAATACATTGTGTAATGATCGCAATATGTATGTCCAAAAAATTGAACCTTACAGATATCGATTAAACTCTTTCAAATTATCGATAATTCGCAATAGTCATATATTCAATTGATATCGTCGATCTCTCCCTAAAATGGCACGCTTAAGTAATAACTATAATGATAGCTTTACCACATTCATGTCATCTATCATGTTAAAGTCCATTCCAGTGTAAATCTCTTCAATCATCTGTAATGTGATCGAAGGTCTTTTGTTGAAATACAAGTCCTTAAGACAGTCACTATGTGATTTAATTATCGAAAATAGTCTAAATTTTAATCCCGTAATAAATACATAATCTATCAACTGAATTTTGTAAAACTATCTCTAATTACAAACCACATCACTTCCTTCGAATCAAAGTTAGTATCCACCTCGTGCATGAACACATTATATATTAAATTTTCTAAAAAAGATAAATTTGACTATATATCAAAAAAATGTCCTAAGCATGTTTGACTGAACAGTATTTGTTGTTAATGAGCTAACTTTTCTCGAATTAATTTCATAATATGCAAGTAAGACAACAATGTTACGTTATCTTCGAAATACTCTTTCTCCTTTCTCTTAACTACCCGTATAAAAAAATATTACCAAATAATATTAAGTACCGTATTTATTAATTTACGAATAAAATATATATGTTAATTAATAGTATTACTTATTTTATAATATACAAACTCATATTACAACTTTTTTGTACAATAGAATCATAATAAATATAACAAAATATTCAGTAACCAACTCACTTTATTTCTTAGAATTATATAAAATAAAATTACGCGTATATATAATCATCTCATTTATATTTAAATAATTTCATATACTTCTTTATATTCTAAAATATTATTAAATAGTTTCACATTGACTAATCTAATATTATTAACTATTATCTATATACTATCTATTATAACATAAATTAAATAAATTTTATGTATTAATATTATTAGTAAATTCTTTTTTAATTAATAACATCTTAATAATGACATTGTAATATTTTTATTTATTCATCAATTTACTTTTTTATTAAATATTTTATTTATATTTTTTATTTTTCAAAATACTTTCTTTAAAATTTTAATTTTTTATTAAAATTAATTAAATAAATGATAATAATTATTTAATTTTAAATTTAAATAATAAAATATTAATGGCATGGAAGTGTTAACCCTCAAAAGTGTTAACATTCTGAAGGTTAACATACCCTCAAAAGTGAGCCCACTCGAAAGTGGACACACTTTCAAAAAAAGCCATAAATTCTTGTAAATAAAATCATCCATTTACTCGTTTCTAGATTTTAACTTTAAATCATCAATTTTAGACATGTCTTATTTTTTTTCACACATCATTTAAACAAAATATTGTCATACATTAATATTCCTCAAACATTAATTAAAAATACTAAGAAATCATAAATCATTCGTCTCTAAAAACATCATTCAATTCATATATAATCATCAACAACAATATATAGATAACGATAAATTTATTTAACTAAATTAAAAATATATCTTAATTTAATTATCGAAATTTCGTTCGATGATGGTGTCTACGAAAATAATAGTAGACATTAGTAAAAAATTTAAATGACAAAGTTATTTTAGAGTTTGCAAAAATAAATTTTATTTTTTTATATTTAGAGTTATTTTAGTTAGTATACATATTATATTATATAGGGGTAATTTTATCTAACAAACAGTGCTTCAGGTCATTTTTAATTTAAATTTTAAATAATAGTCATTTTTAAATCTAAACTTTATACAGGAATCAATTTTGGTTAATTTCCTAAATGCTATGATGTCGACAGCTGCAACTTCAATACTACTATATTAGTTTACAGGAGTAACGACAAATACGTTAGCTTTTAAGTTTTAACAAATGCTCTTCTATTAATATTTTTATAACCTTTAAAATAACAAATACTTTTTATTTTTATAATTTTTTAAAATAACAGATATTTTTTATTATAAAATAAAAATATATATTTTTATCATATAAGTCTTTATTTTTTATTATATAAATAGTTAATTTTTATCTTATAAATTTTTAAATTAAAATAATAAATTTTTTATTAAAATATTAATTTTTAAAAATTAAATTTAAAATATTTTTATTTCAAATTCATAAAAAGTTATGATTTTATTTTTATTTTATAATTTAAATTTATAAAAATTTATTTTATTTTTATTTTTAAAAATAAAATAAAAATAATTTAAATATTTTATTTAAATTATTAAATAACTATAATACTTTATACAATAAAAAAATTTCATTTATAATTTTATATTTATAAGTACATTTTAAAAAATTTATTAAATATAAACATAAAATTATAAATTAATTTTTTATTTTACAATACTTTAAACTAAAAAAATTTATAATTTAATTTTTGAAAATTAAATTTAAAATATTTTTATTTTATATTCATAACAATATTTGGATTTATTTTTGTTTTATAATTAAACTTATAAAATTTATAATTTTATATTTATATTTAATAAATTTTTTTAAAAGTACGTATAAATATAAAATTAAGAAATAAATTTTTTTGTAGTACAAAATATTATTGTTTTCAATAATTTAACAAAAATATTTAAATTATTTTTATTTAACTTTTAAAAGTGAAAATGAAGCAAAATTTTTATAAATTTAAATTATAAATCAAAAATAAAATTTATAATTAAATTTAAATATGATTATAATTATAAATTTATAAATTATATATTAATTTTTTTATTTTATAATATTTTATACTAAAATAATTTATAATTTAATTTTTAAAGATTAAATTTAAAATATTTTTCTTTTCTTTTATAATAATTTATGAATTTATTTTTATTTTACTACTTGAATTTATAAAAATTTTACTTTCCCTTTTAAAAATTAAATAGAAATAATTTAAATATTTTAGTTAAATTATTGAATGACTATAATAGTTTGTATTTTAAAATTTAAAGGTATAATTTTATTTTTATATTTAATGAATTTTTTAAAAGGTACTTTTGAATAAAAAATTATAAATTAAATTTTTTTATAGTTTAAAGTATTATAATCATTTAATAACTTAAATAAAACATTTAAATTAATTTTATTTAATTTTTAAAAATAAAAATAAAATTTTTATAAATTTAATTTATAAAATAAAAATAAATTCATAAATTTTTATAAATATAAAGAAAAATATTTTAAATTTAATCTTTAAAATAAAATAAAAAAATTAATATATAATTTGTAAGTTTATATTTATAATTAAATTTAATTATAAATTTTATTTTTTCTTTATAATTAAATTTATTATTTATTATTTTCATTTTCAAAAATTAAATAAAAGTATTATCAATATTTTAGTTATATTATTAAAAAATTATAATATTTTGTACTATAAAAAATTATTTCTTAATTATATATCTATAAGTACTTTTAAAAGAAATTTATTAAATATAAATATAAAATTATAAATATTATATTTATATTTTTATAAATTTAAATTATATAAAACAATAAATTTATATATTTTTATGAATATAAAATAATACATTTTAAATTTAATTCATAGAAATTAAATTATAAATTTTTCTAGTATAAAGTATTATAAAATAAAAAATTAATTTATAATTTTATATTATAGTTCACAAATTTTTTTTAAAAGTACTTATGAGTATAAAAGTATAAATTAATTTTTTTTATAATATAAAATATTATGGTTATTTAATAATTTAAACAAAATATTTAAAATTTTAAATATAAAAATAAAATAAATTTTTCATAAATTAAAATTATAAAATAAAAATAAATTCATAATTTTTTATAAATATAAAATAAAAATATTTTAAAATTAATTTTGAAATATACATACATACATATATATATATATATATATATATATATATATGTATATAATGTATTTTAAACTAAAATATTAAAACTATAAATTAAATTTAAAATATTTTTTATTAAAAAATAATTATTTTAGTTTAGAGTTTGTAAGATAACAATTTATATGATAAAAATTAAGGATTTATATGATTAAAATATGTATTTTATTTTTTAATAAAAAATATTTGTTATTTTAAAAATTTATAAAAGAATTTTTGTTGTAAAAATATTGATAGAGGATATTTATTATTTTAAAAAAAATAGGGCGAATTTGTCATTCTCACTTGGTTTACAAGATTTGATTAGTAGGCCAAGGCGGAGGTCCAACCCATCAACAATATAGGGAGGTAATCAGGTTGGCGAAGCAAGTAAAGTTCAATTTAAAACCCACCATACCCAACAAACAGACAAAAGCCGAAGATTATGCGACAGTTTGCA
Organism: Trichilia hirta; assembly: GCA_035221805.1. Taxonomy (NCBI): domain Eukaryota; kingdom Viridiplantae; phylum Streptophyta; class Magnoliopsida; order Sapindales; family Meliaceae; genus Trichilia; species Trichilia hirta. The sequence continues at coordinate 5,151,953 of JAWDEX010000005.1, read as the reverse complement.
GAGCATACAATCCATTAGCATTCCATTTCCACCTATCGATTATCTATATGTTTCAATCCTCAGGACAGACCACATGCAATATCACCGTCATTCAAATAATTGGGTCCCGGACGAATACACTAAAAATTCATCATCCCTAGCATGATCAATCCAAGATATTGTTGCTGATGTTAAGAGTTGATCAATTTCGTATCCTTTTTAACTAGGGTCAAAATCAGTTAGGCATTTATAATAATATTTGAAAAGTCGACTAAATAGAGTATATGGGAAGAAATTCACTTGTGAAAATTTTACGACCGTGATACTAAGGTTAACGTCATTAGATACTCAAACCATCTGTATTAAAGACTTGTGATGATTGGTGCATGGGCCACAAAGGATTAATATTTATTACCTCTTTATATTAACAATACTGTAGATATTAATGTTAGATCTTACTTCCTACGACGGGTCCACTAAACTGCAAGATATGAAGCAACAGATGAGATTAGATTTCGGTTAGATTAGTCCAAGGCTGCGTCTGTATTGGTTGTTTCACTAGGGCTTGATGGGTTTGACTGAAGAACAGTAACATAGTATGCCTGAGCCTGAGGCAGAACTAGACACAGTTGGGTTGACTAAAGTCCACTTTGAATATGAATACAGAAGAAACAGACAGGCGAGAAAAGAAGCACGTGATCAGATAGGCTGTTGTGATCTAGGTACATTGGGATCGCAATGCGGACAATGACAAATTTCTTTATTTTTTTAATATATTATTTATTTTTATTAAAAAATTTATAATAAATATTTTCATAATTTTTAAAATATTACTTATTTTTTATTAAAATATTTATGACGAATACTTTTATAATTTAAAAAATAATAAAATTTTTTTTAATAAAAGTAAATATATACTTTCATCACATAAATTTTTAATTTTTATAATATAAACTTTTAAATAAAATAATTAATTTTTTAAAACTATTTTAAATTTAATTTATAATTTATAATACTTTATACTAAAAAATTTATAATTTAATTTTTGAAAATTAAATTTAAAATATTTTATTTTCTATTCATAAAAAATTATAAACTTGTTTATTTTTTAATTTAAATTTATAAATATTTTATTTTATTTTTATTTAAAAAATTATAGTCACTCAATAATTTAAATAAAAATATTTAATTTATTTTTATTTCATTTTTGAAAATAGAATAATTTTTTTATAAATTTTAAATTATAAAATAAAAATATATTCAATAATTATTATCAATATAAAAAAATATTTTAAATTTAATTTTTAAAAATTAAATTATAAAATTTTCAGTATAAAATATTATAAAATTAATTTATAAATTCTTTGTTAATAATGTTTATGAATATAAAATTATAAATTAAATTTTTTAATAAAAAATATTATAAATTGAAGTATTAAAATGATAAATTAAATTAAAATAATATTTTTAAAAAAATTAATTATTTTTATTTAGGAGTTTATATTATAAAAAGTCAAAAACTTATATGATAAAAATTAAAAATTTATATTTTGTATTATTTTTATTTTTATTGCAGCAATTTTTTTGTTATTTTTTAAATTATAAGATATTTGTCACAAATATTTTAATAATGAGATAAGTGATATTTTAAAAAATTATAAAATATTTAATATAAATTTTTTAATAAGAGATAAATAATATTTAAAAGATTATAGGAAAGTGTTCATCATTCTTCCGCAATAAAAATTACTACAAATATGGAGAAGTTTATCCTGTTTCAATTTTATTTTTATTGGGAAAGCAACATCATTGCCCTGCAGTATTAACGATTTACCAATTAGGAAATAACACATTAGGGACGCGTGTGATGGGGTCTATGTAAAAGCCCATCTCTAAAATATCATTAACATGAATTTATGAGGAATAAAACGAAAAATGAAAATATATATATATATATATATTATTTCTAATTTATTAACACAATAATACTTGTTTAAATTATTAATTTAATTTTATGTATAATATAAACTTGAAATTGGACTACTTATTTGACCAAACATTGTAGTCGAATAACTGAATCCGTACTATTTTTCTTTGAATCGTTGAATTCTTTTGATAATATATTGAAACTGAGACTCACCTCATCTATCTATGAGAGTAGAGTTCCAAAATGTTGATTACGAGCCATTTCATTTAATTTTTTATCAAAAGGAATGTTATAATAAGAAATTTTTATCAATAATATAGAAGATAAATTTGATGGTGTTTCAGTCATTTAACACAGATATTAGGAACTTATTTGATATAAATTAATAAATTATATCTTTGATTATTATATTTTTAAAAATAAATTTGGATCTTATTATCTAAATTCTTAGAATGCATTAATTATTGTGAGATTTCACTTCACTTTAAAAATAAAGTTATAATCATTTTTAATTACCAACTTTCATTGAAAAAGAAAATTAGCAGAAAATAAGAATTTTTGCTAAAATCTCCCTATGATTCTAAATGGAGACTTCATCATGACAAAGCACCATCTTAACTAGATGATAGGTAGGTAACTAAATTGCAGTTCTTTTGATAATACTAATTTTAATGAAATTTATATTATTATTATTATTTTTAGATGACGAGAAAACTCCTATATTCAGCCATCACTACGATGACCAGTCATACACGGGCGAGGCACTCACTCTTTTAGGATACGTGTCCGTATATCACACAGTACCTATCTTGAACAATGAAGATCATGTACAGAAACTACACTGCAATAGTACCAAGTACAAGGACCACACTACATCAAATTAAACATATTATTTTATTATTAATTAATATTAATATTTTTATTTTTATTTTTATTTTTTATTCCATAATAGTTGCAAGGTTAAGAATCTCAATTCTAAACATATGTTTAATATATTTTTGTCTTTAAGATAATTTTAAAATAATAATTTGGTTTTATGCTTTTAATATACTTGAAGGCTAAGAGGTAATTTTGGATTTTTATCTCTTAATAGTCCACGACTAAGTATAATTCTTTTAGTTGTATGTCAATGTTTGTACACGTGACTGTGTGTCAAATCAAAATTTTTCATGTGATAATCGTCGCATATTCTTATATTATAATTTCGAGAATTATAATTATAATACAAGAATTTGTAAAATTTTAAGTATTTACAATAAATTTCAATTGAGAAATTAAATAATATAAAAATATCTAATTTTATTTAATATTACACAATTAGTTTATGATTAAATAGTATTTTAAAAATATTAAAAGTAATAAATATAATTATTATATGACATTCAGTGGATTCTATAGAGATAGTGAGTCGAAATAGAAATAATATCTGAAATTTTTAAACCTTTAAAAAATAATTACCTCGACTAGTATTTCTTTACTTTGCTCTAAATATTTAAAATTGAAATACGAAGGAGATGAGTATAGGAGAGTGTATTCTGTGAGTGGGTATGAAAATATATATATACACATATATACATAAAATAGTTATATAAAAATAATTTAAGAAAAATATTTATAAATAATTGAAAATAATATAATTTCAATAAAATTCGTGGCCTGTAATTCGAAAATCATTGGGTTAATCGCCTTCTCGGCAATTACTCTGATCAGGAGTAACCCGAGCTGTCAATAATTTTTAATGCAATTAAAATAATAAAATATTTAATAAAATTTAGTTTATATAATAAAAAAATAAATGCATGATTTATTATAAAAATTAAGCCTACACTAATGTTGGCTAAAGGAGTCTGTGATTTCATATATGACTGTCTTTTATATTTTCGTCTAACGGACCATTCCGCCATAAATGAGATCATCACTTACCTTATACCAGCCTCATCATGCACACTCATTTAAGTGGTCTTTTTGTATCTTCATCCTTGAACTATTTAACTCTGTAGTTATAGTTTAGGCCTTTATTGTCAGAGCCTCCTCAATCTCAATGTTATAAATTAAAACAAATCATAAAAATTGACTCTTCAATCATAATCAATATAAACTCAATCATATCCACAAAAATATTAAAATTTTATATCATAAATATGCATGTCGTTGAAGTTATAAAACAATCCCATATAAAATATCACAATTGGCCTTCAGCCTCATCAACTATAACACCAACTTTTTAAATTAAAGCTAATTCTATCGTTTTATCCCTTAGGAGTATTTTTATTAATTTGTAAAATTTATATTTGAGTGCCTAATTTCTTTTTTAATCTATTTACTTACTGTATATTAGCCTAATTAATGATTTGGAAGAATTTAGAAAAATTTTAGTGCGATTTAAAATTTTTGATCCTAAGGTCTCTTTCGTATACCCAAGATTCAATCATGAATTTCTCTTAGTTGAATAATTTAAATTGAAATTCATTAATTTCATATGAAAATAAACAGATTTAAAATTCTATAAAATTAAATTTTAAGTAAATCAGAGTCCAAGCGAGAGAGAAATAAGGTCGTAAAATAAAAATAGAAAGTTTATAAGTACAAAAAGGAGCCCCCGCTATAATAGAGGCATTCCCACTGCAGCGAGAAGGGAGCTCACTACAGCGAGCTTATTTTTCTCGTGTATCATACCTTTAAACGCATTTTTTCGGTGATCCGAAAGTTTGATTGACAAACCAATTTTTTTTTTTAATGAAAGATAATGAAACAAGGATTCCATTGAAATAAATTTCAACTATTTTTGAATTAAACTAAAAAGTTATTATAGTCAAAAGTAAATGGTGCAAAATATATCTTTTAAACCTTTATAAATAAAATTTTCATCTTATCCCTTTCTTAATTCCTCTTTATTCTTAATGTATAAAGGCAAAATGGACCTTTTATCCTATTTTAAATGATTCTAATGTCCAGAATCATTTTTCTTCTTCTTTTTTTCTTTTTCTTTTCCCATAACATACTTTCCTCTCACTTCCTCATTAAATAACTCATTCTATATACTAAATAACTTAATTTCTTTTAAATTTCTTACTCAAATTAGGTTGTTTTTGTCCTTTCCAAGCTTTCCAATCAATTAATTTCATGTGTTAAGCATTATTTATGGAGTTATATGAGAAAGAAAAGCTAGGGTTCTTTAGGCAAAATTTGGAAATTTTTGTTTTGAGTAGTAATTAGGTTGAAAATTGATTCCCTCAATTTAGAAATGCTCCTTTGGCAAGTCTTCTAACTAATTTTTAGTTTAAACTTGTATTTTAAATGAAAATTAGAGTTTAATGATTTTAAGTTTAGAAAATCTTAGAATTTAGGTCCAAATTAGGTTAAATTTGACATAAATTTAAAGAGTTGGCTTAAAAAATATGAAATTAGAAGGTAGAATGGTTCAAAATGTGATTTGAATAAAAAATGAGGCGAAGTTACTATTTATAATCATTATTCATAATTACTATTCATCCAAAAGTTAGTTTTTTTTTTAAAGTCATCATTAATCATTAAACTCAGTTGAACAAAATTTGAAAGTTATATGATACTATTTATAATCATTGTTCATAGTTACTATTCATCCAAAAGTTAGTTTTTTTTGAAAGTCATCGTTAATCGTTAAACTCAGTTGAATAAAATTTGAAAGTTATATAAATGGCTATAAAGTTTAAATAGATGAATGTTTGGCAAATAACCAAAATCATTCGATAATTTGTTAGAATATATTTTTTTATCAAATCTTAGTATGTAAAGTACTTTACGGTGCTTAGATTTCATTTACTACTCTTTAGAATAAGAATTTGATAAGTTTATTGATATTTATATTATAGGCTCTGAAAATTTATGTGACGAGATTGCAAGAAGTGAGAATCAAAGAGAGTGAATACCCTCTCTCGAGATGAGTGGATTATTATGTTCCTTTTTATATTTCAAAAGTTATTTTAATACTAAATATAATTTATGTAATATGATTTGAGATATGTGAGAGCGATAATTTTGTTGTTGTAGTAGAGACTAGGAGAAAGTCTTCTTGTTTTTTATTATGTATTTATGATTTTATATATTTATATTGATTTGTTTGAAAGGTCAAGGGTCAATTTTGATATTTATATATTGATACTGCTATATGAACTTTGATGATTATATATTGTGATATTTGATACATTATTTTTATGTATAATAGATTTATGTTGACTTTGTGATTTGATTTGATATATAATATGGAGATCAAGGAGACCTTGACTATGAGAGCGTAAACTGTATCTATAAAATAAGTAGCTTTGGAATGGACCTTCAAAGAGGCTGCCTAGGTGAGTGGGTACATCAGCGGGGCTAATATAAAGGAAGTAGTATGTCATTTGTGGCGAAGTGGTTTGCTAGAGGACAGTCATGTGTAGGTACACAGACTACTCTAGACCAACGTCAGTAATAGGCTTAATTTTAAAATAAACTTATGCATTCATTTTCTATTAGTATATAAATAAATTTTTATAAAAATTTGCATGATTTTATTGCATATAAACCCACTGATGGCTCAGGTTTACTTTTAACCAGAGTAAATATCAAAAAGGTGGCTTATCCAATAATTTTATCGATCATTTTAAAAGTTTTCTTGATAATATGATTTCAACCTTATTTTGTTTATTTATTAAATATTTTATTTACTTAGTTTTCTCCTTATATGTATTAAGTTAGATATTTATTATGTATTTTACATATTTTGATCTACTCACAGAGTATACTCTCGTATACTCAACCCCTCACCTTAGTGGTGAAGATCTAAAGTAATTTTAGAGTTATCGATATCTATCTAGTTTGTGGAGTAAAAGTTGTCTATTGAAAATATTTTTGTAAAAGATTTTATGACATGATACCCTACACTTGTATTACATGACATGTATGTTTGTAAACTATTTTATATGATATTATTTTAAAATCATATTTATTAAACTATATGATTGTTATGATTTAAAATTATTTTCTAATTATTTACTTTTAATGTATAACTTTTAAAAATCGCAGAGAGATATGTAAGAGTTTTTTTTTATAAAATAATTAAGAAAATATTTGAAATAATATGTTTATAAAAGTACAAAAACAAGTACCTAATTAGCCTTATAGGCTTGAGAGACACATTTGGAGTTTAAATATGTCTCAAAGGTTTGCTATAGCTGTTACGTATAAACCCCATAGATAGGGGTGTGATATCAACAAATCAATACAAATATGATAAATCATAATGAGAAAAATCATAAATATTATTAATTAATAAAATCACACAATGCACAAAGAAATCATAAATAATTGAGACTTTTTTTTAATCTGTATCACAATTCAGTATTCATCGCCTTCGAAATATATCAATTTATATAGATAAATCAATTTTACTATTACAAAAAATAATTTTAAGTCTTTATAACATTATTTTTGTGAAAATAAAAAAATATATAATTTCACTCATTGCGGAGAGGATAAACACTCCCTTAACTCTTCGTGTCTCTGAACTTTGCTATTCCTCTAATTATTTTGAGTCATGTTATGTCACGTCCCTACTTATGGAGTTCACACATGATAACTGCTATAGACACTCAAGACACATTCAATCGAATATGTCATTTAGGCTTGTAAGAGTCGATAAGTACTTATACACTGTATAATATAATTCATACATCTTTTAAAAAAATAGTTTCACATAATCTCATAAAGCATATATAACCAACATGTCTCTTCAAGATATTTATATTCATATCATGAATAGAATATAAAAAATAATTTATATTTGAAACCATTATATTTAAAATAGATATTTTGTCGTTCATTCGCACTTATAGATACAATAGTTTATAAAAATAATTCCTAGTGGACAAATTACAAACTAATGAATTAATAGAAAATTAATACCAAAATACACTAGTTCTTAAGTTAATCACCACCACTAGCGAGCTCCCTATCCTGAGCTCAATATTTTAAAACTGACGAATAAAAGGGTGAGTATACGAAAGTATACTCTATAAGTGGATTTGATCATATTTTCTTTTATATTGCATAAAGTTATTTTAATTCTTAAATATAATTTATACTATGAAACTCAATCTAATAGTTATTAATGATATTGTCTGCTTCGGTTTAATTCTTAGGACCTCACAGTTTTGTTCTTACTAATGGGTCAATTCGAGAACTTTCTGAGAGATCACTAATCTTAGTACTACACTCGCCTAAGCACGCTTAACTGCAGAGTTCTTAAAAATATATCATCACACATCCCAAAAATTTTTTTTGATATATTGGCTCTAACTCCACTTATATAGATTAGAAACTTTCTCTTCTATTTTGATATGAGATTCGCTCCTACCCCTATAGTTATCCTGAAACTTACCAGAAGCTTCTTCTTTCTCAAGCACCCTTATTCTAATGCCACTCTATGCTTTTTAGGACTGAAATATTATAGGTCCATTAGTTTTATCTGACTCATCCTTGAGCCCACGATCGTACTAGAAGATAGTTAGCTCTAATATCATACTGTAAAATTCAGTCTAGTGCTTGTAAACGATATTGTTCTCTTTGATCCAACTCTTAGGGTCTCACAATTTTATTCTTGATAATGAGTCAATTCGATAACTTTTTAAGAGATCACCTATCTTGGTACTACTCTCATTCAAGCACGGTTAACTGCGAAGTTCTTAGGAATAAACCACCATCTATCCTAAAAGACCTCATTAACATCTTAGTTCTAACTCTATTTATATAGACCATAAACTTTCTTTTTTATTTCGATATAAAACTCGTTCTTACACCCACAGTCATCCTGAAACCTATCAAGAGCTGCTCTTTACTCAAACACCCTTATCTCGGTGCCAGTCCCTATCTTCTAGGACCAGGATGTTATATGTTACGCGACATCAAAGGTTATATAATATATTTTTAATTATATTATTAATAACTCATTTTATCTCCTCATATATATAGTATTAAAATATTTTTATTCAAATGTGTATTATTAGAATTCTAAATCTTTACTCATCTAAACTATTTAAATCTTTATTTGCAAGTCTATTTGGCATACTCATCAACTTTTCTATCCATTCAAAACAAGCATATTGTCTAATATTTTAGTTTTATCGAATCAAAAATCCTAAACTACAACTATTTAACCATTTATTTGATTTTTAGCAAATAAAATCCCACAGCTATTCCTCTATATCATCGCATTCATCAATTTTATTCAAATTAATAACTAAAACTAATGCACTAAACAAATTTGCTCTTGAATAAACAATAGCTATAAATAGTAATATATCACCCAATATACCTATATCTCTATTTAGCTCATTTTAACATATAATCAAAGTATTATAACTCAATTTTATTATTTTATACTTAAATTATTAGAATCTCTAAATAAACAATAAAACTCATAATTATTCTCTAACTTTTATGTATAAAATTATAAAGAAAAAACAAGTGAACCAATATATTTACCCACTCATAGAAGCTTGTAGAAGATTTTTGGATAAAAACTTTGATGATTTTTTGAAATGATGGACTACGCACCATTTTTTCTCTTCTTGATTTCTCCTAATTACTAAATGTGTACAAAATTTAAGTTTAAATTAATATTTACTAAAAAGAGGGGATAAATTTTCACTATTCACTTGATTTGATAAAAAAATAGGAGTGAAAAGTTATGACTAAATAAGAGAGAAAACTGAGAGAGAATTTTGAAAAATGGAAGGAGAAAGGAAAAACAAGAATAATTAATCCTTGCTCCTATTTGACATTTTATAGAACCTTATAAATTTATCAAAGTATTCTTGAGCTTATAGAAGATAAAAGATTTTAGATGTGGGTAAAATAGAATTTTTTAGAAAAAAATATCGATACTTATGCTTCTCAGATAAAAAAGTGTAATGTCTTGATCCTAGATATTGATACCTTTACTTTAGGTATCAATACTTAGGTCTTTCTTTCATTAAGAACATAAATTTTGTCAAAATATATTAATATTTTCATCTGGATATCAATACTTTTAGCTAAGATAGCGATACTTTACTTTGGATATCAATACCTTTGGTCGGAGTGTCAAACTCTTCTCAAATTAGCCAATTTTAACTAAAGGTATCGATTTTTGATCAAAAGTATTAATACATTTGGCTTGAATATCGATACCTTTTTTAAATTTCTCAATTTTCAGCCCTTATATTGATACCTTTATTAAAGGTATCGAAATCTTTAATAAAAGTATCGATAATTGCTCTATTACTGCCTTTTTTATGATGTCTCTTTTCACTCTTAATTTTGACATTTTTATTAAATGATTTAGGTCTAACTATAAACAAAAAAATTGTATATAATTGTCTTATATTTTCAATGATTCAAAAATTACTAAATTTATATTTTTTTATAGAAAATTATTCCCTAAATATTGAAAGGTGTTCAAAGTGATACTGTCATCATATAAGTCTTAAAAATCTACCATTTTGAGTCATAAAATAACTTAATTAGGGAAAGTAATTAATATAAAAATTATAGATAATTGAATTACCTTTTTAACACATTAAGAATTATCTAAATCAGAGTTTTATAGCTCAAGTATAATTAAAATAATTTAAATTACTCAAAAAAATGAGTCATGCATTATTTACGTATGAAAGTATCAATACCCTCTTGAAGGTATCAATACTTTTAAGCCAAGTATTAAAAACCCTTGAGTTAGAGATCGATGCATGTAAAATATAATTTAAATTTCTTGAAATTTACTACTCTTAACTCTTAAAAAATACTATCTACGTCCACAGTTTACTTCTAATGTTATTTTTTTTCTCATTCGAACTTCGATTTCATTCATTCATTCTTTTTTTTTTTTTTTATACAATCATATTTTTGTTTTTTTTTAATAAAAATAAATGGCTCGTCAATTTAATTTCTCGATCAATAAAAATTTAACTTAAAAGTTCGAGTACGCAAATAGTGTCTAATGAAAAAAACTTTTCTAAACTCAATTAACTTCATCCAAAATCTCCTACAACATCCAATATATATCAATACAATTTTCTTTAACCAATAATATAGCTCGAACATAAAATTTTAAAAATAGCAAACATATCCCTGACTTCGTGAAATAACAAAAATACCATAAACTTAAATATTGAGTATTACACTATGAGTATTTCAACAATTGCTCACTACTTATTGCATTGCTTGTTGTTTGATTTATAAAAAATTATATAACATTAAACTCGATTGAGTTGTTGTAATAAAGAATAGTGAAAGTATGATTGCGGATTGTATTTAATTATATTTTGAGTTAAGTTGCATGGAGAGGAAAAAATTTCAAAGTATAGTAGAGATTGTGTGTAGCATATGAATTCTATAGTTATTATTATATAAAAATATTTGTTGCTCAATTTAAGTAACTGAATAATTGATAAATAAATATTAAACATCAAAATAGTGAATTAGAGTTTATTTACTATATTTTTTAAATCAAATTTTTTAGAATACTAAACATTTTACAACTATAGCTTCATGAATAAAATTTTTAATAAAATTTCTAAATTATTTAGTGATTAGTGTTCAAAATTATTTGTTATAAAAATTTTGTAGTCCCAAATTAATATATTGAAGATTTGTATGGTGGTTCAAAAATTACACATATACCAAGATGCCATTTTTGTGTCTCAATAGTTGTAATGTAGATCATGATCCTACTATGATTGTTGATATTTGAAACAACTAGTAATTATATTGTTTTTTTAATTAATTAATTAACTATTCTATTTTTTGTCTCTTTAGATGTAGCTTGAATAGTGGAGTTGAAACTCAACTTTGTCATTTTTTTTTTTAAATTGGAGTAATAATAAAAAAATAAAATCCTAATATTTCATAAATAATATGTTATTTCACACCTATCTAAACCATCAAAAATAAAAAAAGAATTACCATTTCTGAAAAAACCACTGATTACAGTAGGTAGTAGCACTATATGTTCTGCCAAATAATTAAACAATTAATTTTGTAATGGCCAATTGTCAAGTGGGTCACGACTCCATCCATTAATGCAAAAAAAAAAAAATAAAAAAAAAAGGGGTTCAATTCCGACAACGTTTATGTTGTGCACCAAACAAATCCTACGGAACAAACGTAAAGTTATCCCACTCCTATAGATACAGATACAGAGCATGATAATAATTGTGGTGGCCTGTCCTTTCAATGTATCTTAGGTAAGATTAGGGTTATTTCTCTTATTTTCGTTCTTCGTCTAGATAACTGAGTTGTTAATATTAATTATTTAGCTTGATTAACTAAAATAATAAGTACATGCTTAATTTGATTTTTAGGTACTTATTTAATCATTTTAATCAATTTTTTTTTATATAAAATATCTAAAAATTAAAAGCTGAAAAATTTGTAATCCAATATTGAAATTGACGTTTAAAAAATTTAACATTACATAAAACATGCCTAGGCTTAAGCTTTATAAACAAAATTAACACAACATTTATCATCTTTGTTGATAAATTTTTTAATAATTAATAATTAATAATTTGTGATTATGATTAATAACTTATTATCATCATGATATAATATAAAGTTGGGATCATAAATAACAACTCATTCACGAAAAAAGCAATTGATTGAGACAACCTAAATTTCAATACCAAACGGATGATTCAATGATTGTTGTAATAATTAGATTGGAAAAAAAGATATGTTTCAATATAAAGATTGTGGTAGTTAAATAAATAAAAACTAAATTATATATATATTACAAACAAGATTTTCAAATTCATCATCTACAATATTTAATTAGTAGTAGTCTCCTTCGACCCAATTAAATCGAATATGTGTTATAAATTTTAAACTTTCCTAATTTCATGAGAAATTGTGTTTATAATTTATAGGGGAAAAGTGGGGTAACTACTATGGGTTGATCCTCCACACGCTAATGCTCCTAACACTTCAGTTCGCGGTAACACCTGAAGTAGTTTTTGAATTCTAACGGTCCACCGAGCACTGTAAAAATGGCGACAGCCACGTTCTTCCATCGTCACCTCCAACCAATCAGCAACAAAAACAAAAGCAAACACTCTAATCATACAACACTAAGTTACTATTAAGTCGCAACAGTCCATGAATTTCTTGATCCAAAACCAAAAACCAAAGCCATGCGAATCCTCTTCACTGCACTTCTCCTCTCTCTTCTTCTCCTTTCTTCCGTGGAATACGCATCTGGGTTCGGGGCAATGGGTACAATCTCCGGCTCTTTCGGCGAAAACAGCTTATTTTGCTCCATTGACGCAAGTGGAAAACAAGGCGTTATTTGCTGGGGAAAGAATACCTCGTCAATATCTTCATCATCTTTATCGGCAAACCCAGCTTATTCTAGCAACATTCCTTCAATGGCAGCTCTCTCTGGAGGAGAAGACTTCTTTTGCGGCATTTTAGCAAACACTTCAATGCCATGTTGCTGGAGCTCAGGTAGTTCATCAGGTATAGGTCTCGTGCCTTCTGTATATAAAACCACTGCATACTCACGCATCGCTGCCGGCAAGAATCATGTCTGTGCTGTAAGAGGTTATTATTATTCTGATCACGATTCGGGAACTGTTGATTGTTGGGATATTGTTCGAAGTGGAAATAAGACTTTGAGTTCTGTACAAAGTACTTTGTTCTATGATGAACATATTAGTACTCTTGTATTAAAACTTGTTGTATCTGGTGAAGGGTTTAGTTGTGGTGGGGTTAGAGAAGGTGGGATTGTTTGTTGGGGTCCAAACTCTGGGAATTTAGGAGTTTCTAATGTAACAGATAGTTACAAAGTTTTAGCTTCAGCCAAAAGTTGTCTTTGTGGGATTTTAGAATTGTCTGGTGAGGTCAAATGTTGGAGTAATAACGATTCAGTATTAGTTCCTCCAGTTGGGATTCGATTTGTGTCCTTGGCAGCTGGTCCCAATCATTTTTGTGGCATTAGGGAAGATAATCATGGTGTTGAATGTTGGGGAAGCTATAATTTTTCATCCATACCCAAGAATTCTGGGTTTATGGCTATTGCTTCATCTGATTTCAGTACATGTGGTATTAGGGAAAATGATTTGGTTCTTGATTGCTGGTTCGCTAATGCCTCGATGCCACCAGATTTTGATCTTCCTCTGGAGTTGTGTAGTCCAGGGCTTTGCACCCCCTGTTCTTGTGCTGATGGACAGTTTGCCTTCAATGCAAGTATGCTTAATGAGCCGGATCTGACGAGCTTGTGTGTTAGGAAAGAGCTTAAGATTTGTTCACCTTGTGGGTCAAATTGTTCTGAAGGATTCTTCTTGTCTAGTCTATGTACTGCAAATGCTGATAGAGTATGCACGGCTTGTTCTCTTTGTCAGAATAGCTCTTGTTGGGATATTTGTGGGCTTCAGCCATCTTCAGAGAAGCATTGGCATCAGCTACATAGATTGTTGCTTATAACTGGTTGTTCTGCTTCAGGTTTTTTATTGATAATTATTAGCTGGTGTATTCTTCCTCGCTTGTTTACCACTAGAAAAGAAGAAGGCTCAAAAAAACAACTCAAATCTTGCATAGGGAAGCCAGAGTTAGGCGGTGATGGTATTGCTGATTCACTTCCTCATCCTATTGCTACCTGTCCCGGAATGGCTCAAGTTTTTCGGCTTTCAGAGCTAAAAGATGCCACTAATGGATTCAAGGAGTTCAATGAACTCGGTAGAGGAAGCTATGGTTTTGTTTACAAAGCTGTTCTAGCAGATGGGAGGCAAGTCGCTGTCAAGAGAGCAAATGCTGCCACAATAATTCACACGAATATCAGAGAATTTGAAATGGAGTTGGAAATCCTATGCAATATCCGGCACAGTAATATTGTGAACTTGCTAGGTTACTGTTTAGAGATGGGTGAGAGGCTTCTTGTTTATGAGTTCATGCCACATGGAACACTTCATGATCACCTCCATGGAGGATTGTCTCCTCTGAATTGGAGTCTTAGGTTGAAAATTTCAATGCAGGCCGCTAAAGGGCTTCGGTACCTCCATAAGGAAGCCGTTCCCCCAGTTATCCATCACGATGTTAAGACTTCAAACATTCTTTTGGATTCTGATTGGGGAGCGAGGATTGCTGATTTTGGGCTTCTCACTTCAAGTGAAAAGGATCTTGGCGGAGAGACGAAGAGTGATGTTTACAACTTTGGAATTGTACTGTTAGAGATTCTAAGCGGAAGAAAAGCATACGATATAGACTACAGTCCTCCTGGCATAGTTGAGTGGGCGTTGCCCTTGATCAAACAGGGTAAGGCAGCTTCCATAGTTGATCGGAACGTTGCACTTCCAAGAAATGTCGAGCCTCTATTTAAACTTGCAGACATAGCAGAGTTAGCCATAAGGAAAAACCCTAGTGAGTGTCCTGCAATAGCAGAGGTGGCGACTTGGCTGGAGCACATTGTGGAGGGTGGTTTGATCTAATAGCCTTCAACTTGTGTCTCAAATTTTAAGAGAGAGAAATTAACACATACATCAGCTTCAGCAATTGGTATCATTTCGAAACAGTACATTTTTATATGCTTCTTGTACAAGACATTGCATACCCGCAAACCACCTAAGCCCCTTCTTATTTATTTTCCTTTTCTTTGCGCTTATTTGCGTTAATCTCCCCAAAATTGAAGGAGATGCAATTTTCGCTACAGTCAAATGTATACATTTTCCTTAGGGTATCGAGACTATAGTTGTTTCATAAATTTTCGGACGTTTTTTTGAGTATGATTATTTTTGTAATTTGATAATTTCTTCTCATCTTGATTGTCTTCATCTTCACAATTATCACAGCATTACCTCCGAGAGTTGAACTCCGTTTGATCGTTTTGGTTTTCGACACTATATTCCACACCTTGGAGATGTACATACCTTTGTTTTCAGAGGATCTATTGACTTTACGCAGCATTTTTGTCTGCATTTTCAGATTCCTTAGTAGCCCCATTTGACAGTAAAATCTTCAGTTCATTCATTTCTTTAATATGATTCAGTTTCAACAATGCGAAAACTTATTAGATGTTCTGAAATGAAATAAATACATATTGTTTGCAGAATAGAATCTATAGCAGAACAATAACAACCATTAAATCTTCCTTGATTACCATATTATCGAAATAGTGCAAACAATAGCACAACAATAGATAACAGGAAATACAGGGTTCAACTCCGTTGATTTAAATTTAGACACAAATTTTTAATTAATTGAATTTTATGCAATGCAATGAATAAAATCTAAAGTTAATAAGTAACATTTAATGTTATCAACTCCGCAATTTTTTCGATGGTTAAATTGTCAAATTTAACAAATAAAAATTTATATTATTATTTCAAATTAATTAGGGAGCTTCACTAGGAAATATATGCAAGGTATAGTTTTTTTAGAATGAAATCAATATGCCAATTATTAGTAATATGTGCTACCTCTGCTTCCAATTATATATATTCATTCAATTTATTTTTTTAGCCCTGCCTACATGAATGGTCAATATTGACTTTATAAATGCTAAATTGCTAATCCAATTCTACAATCCATGCTCCTATAACCTTTGAATAAAGTGCTTTTATGTTGAATTACATGACAAAGAACTTAGAACACTGATTACTGAACCATTTCTAATCAAAATTATTATGTCAACCTCTCAAACATCAATGGCGTGTCATCCTTTAATCAAACATGAATGTCACGTAATAATTATGGGTCCATTTAGGTTTAGGAGTTGTAATTGAGAATCAATAATGCTTTGCAAAGTTTAAAAGCACTTTCTAAAAGTGTTGGGAACAAAAGAGAAGTTCTTTTAATATTTCAAAAGTACTTGTCATACCCTTTAAGAAAAGCATTTGGTTGCATTAATTCCAGCATCTATAGAACTGGTGATAAACTAGGCTGCTATGAACTCCAATTCAAATCTTTATACAAAGACTGGTAATCAACAAATGAAATGCTACAATTTTTGTTAATTCAATTTGTCTAATATTCTTTAAAATAATACCAATATCAAATAATAAAGTCTAGATTTAAATTATAATTATAATATAACCTTTTATCCATAAAACAGAGATAAACAAAAATGAAAACTATGCTTTATATTCATTATTCCAAACAAATCAGTCTTTTAAAAGATACGTAGTATTATTCATAATTTATTTATTTTTATTTTTCTTTCTTTTTCTTTTGAACGATCTTAAATTATCAAGCGATTTTTATAACTATTTAAAATAATATGACTTTTTAGTAAAAATAAAATTAATTCATAAATTCTTTTTGTAAATATATAGTTCAGAATACCGTTCAAAATTCGGAATTAATATTTATAAAACTTTTGTTTAGAAAATATATTCACATTGTTCACTTTAAAGACATTCATATTTTTTTATTTTAAAAAATATATTTAAATTTAATTATGTCACATAGCGTCATATGTATTATTAGTGACTCAACGAAATAAGAAAATATCACTTGTACTCCTAATAAACAAAATTTTAGTTGATCCAAAAATATATATTAATTTCAATCGACGATCAATATCAAATTCTTATGAATAGATGAGCTAAAATATTTTCGTTTATATTTCATATAAAAATTATTTAATAACATATTGACTTGTTTTTAAATTTTATAAAATATTTAATTTCTTTTATAAATAAAAAAATATTAATTAATATTTTTTTACTTTACGAACACTTTTATCATTAATTATTAAACATCATAACTATTTTTTTAATAGGACTACCGAAAAAATGTCAACAACGAAATGGTTATGAATTTAGGCGCCAAAAATTAATATGTATTGTTGTTGTTTCAATGTCATTATCTTCCCTTCCTCAAAGACAAAGGAGTAGCTTAGCGTAGCTGGCTGCTTGGGCAGTGGACCTAATTTCGTAGCTAGGTTTAATATTTTAACATATTTCATCACGACCCCTAACATTTTGCATATTATCATTACATTCTTTGTGCCCGTTAAATTTAACTGTTCACTTTTATTGACCTATGTAATTATTATTTCAGTCTGTACTAAGAGTTGTCTTCAATTTCTATAATCTTAAGCTTTAAAAACTTGTTTTTTTACTACCAAATACGAATCACAAGTATCATAGCTATTTAAAACGATGGAAAATGGAGATAATTGGGCTTAATTAATGATGACGGTGATGTGTGGTATAAAGAACAAAATGAAGTATATATGCTTAATTATTGGAAGATAAATATGATTTTCTAATTTTTTAATATGATATCATGAATGTCTAAATTACTGATTGATAATAAGAAAAATAACCAAACGAAAGAAAAATAATAACATTATTTTCAAATTTTTATAGGCAAGTAAAAGTCTGTTAAAATATCATCTAGGTAAGATGAAATTAGCCTTTCTAAAAGCATATTGTTGATGTAATTGATTATCATTGATTCTAGAATTAACGATCGAGCATCAATGGCACTGATCATGCAAGATTATGGTTTGCTCATGCAACAGAAATGATGGTAAAACAATAATCTTGCTTGATCAAGGTTATTATAGAATTAATTATAATCAATTACATTAACATATATAATGTTACTAGATTATAATCAGTTACATTAACATATACTAAGCATAGTGGGTGCTGACTGCTGGGAGGCCGGTCCAAATAAAAAAAATGATGAGAAAACCTTGTGATTTCTGTGCTCGAGCTTCTGAATTCAGTTTCGGTCAACAAAAGAAAAGGACGATTCCTGATGCATGGGTTTCCTTCCAGACCTGCTAATAATAGAATTGTCGCACATTCAACCACAAATTTTGCATCTTTTTCAATAACCAAGGTGGGAACAGTGCGATTGCATTTGCGTGGCAGCTTTTTTCAATCGACTTGCAATTGAATTATTGACTGACTAGCTGGCCCATCTTCTCCTATCAAATCAAAGTCTCTCCTCAAGGACCCTTATTCTCCAGCTCCTATCTCTATTAATGCTCAAAACATTAAATCTTAAATGTATCCCGGGTAAATCTTTGCCAAAATTGATTTTGAGGGTTTTTGTATTTGTTTAACAATACATTTGCTTTACTCGAGTATGCTAAATTGTGTATTTAAATAATAACATAGAATGTATAACGCAAGATAATACGATAGTATTATTTAATAAAAAAATTGTATAAAAAGAAATTTATATATGTATAGTAATATTTTAAATACTTTAGCACTAGGGCATGGTGGAAATTGTATATATAAGCAAAAATTTCTTCAGGACTCTCTTTGGTTTTGGGCAGGGATGAGAACATCATTGAAGAGGCATGAGGAAGAAGCTTTTCTTTGGTGCAATTCCAGGTGTAGAGATATGGGAATCCAATATCCAAATCATACAAGTACTTGACGACAAGATCGGTTTCAGAAAGAGAAAAAGAAACTTTGCTTTATGATCCAGAAAAAAGGAAAAAAAAAAAGAACTAAACTCTCATCTCTATCTCTGTCCTCTCTCTCTCTAACCTTGAAGCTTCATTCTTACACTATTATAGTCACACGCATAGTTATACAACCTTCACCAATTTTAGACACAAAGTAGGAAATAGAAGTGCCCTTTCAGGTGAAGTGGTTTTCTAGATCTGTGTTATCTAATATTTTGCCAGAATGTTGACAACTCAAAAGCTGGCCAGCAATCGTTTGTTTCTAGGGAAAAACAGTGGGAAAAAGGGAAGGAGTTATGGGATGAAGTCACTCAGAAGCCAACTTGGCTATAAAACTGAAGTGATAGTCAAGAGATCAAACTCTTTCTCTCGTTGTATATGTAGTTCCATTTCTCTCCTATGCTGTAACGCCTTCTGCTAACTTTCTTGCTGCAGGTTCTATAAGGTTTTCGGCATCAATGAATTGTATGATCAAAGTCATAAGGAAAGCATGATTAATATATCAAGTTCTTGTTTAGAGTTAAAGCAGCAGAAAACAATATATGGACGTTTTCATATAGCAGTATGATGCATATATATTTATATATTTGTACAAACAAGTATGCATGCAAGTATTACACAGTATGCCTGGCTCCCTGTATGCCATTTGCAAAGCCCATCAGAAGCTTGGTGGTCTTCGCGGATAGCGTGCGAGGAGCCACGCATGCCAATTATCCTCTCATTATAGCTGGTGTATTTTTGATTCTCCAGTTCACATTCCTGCAACTAAAGAAATGTAATTAAGTCATCAGAATGTCAAGGATGTGGCCCTGGAATTATTCTTTTCGACTTCATGGTCTTCTTAGTGATCATGGAATTCCTTGCCAATATATGAATTAAATCACGATCGATGATTATTGTGATCCAAGTTCTAGAGTTTGTTCATGATATCTATCCGTTAATTGCTCAGGTAAATCAAGCTAGACGCTGGTAAATCTAGCTATTGTCAATATCCAGACCATGTTAGTTTAATTAATTTACATTCATCAATGCGAATATTTATGGTTTATATCATATATGTATATATATTGCAGATCATGGTATTGAATTCATTGCTGATATTTACATGGTTATTATTTGCAGTTGATCCTATTCATTTTTGTAAGCCATGGTGAATTATGTGGATTAGAAGAAAACTGCCTAACAGAATCAGCAGAAACCCCCAGTGAGGCTGCTTATTCAATGAAAATGATATTCGGACAAGTTAATTAATGGACTTACTGTTTTTTCTTTCTCTTTTTGCAAGGGTGGTACAGCTTGGTTTTCACATCAATGTTTATTTTCCCTGTGTTTCCAAGGTATGAAAATGTATTCATATTCATATTCATATTTTTTTGAACATTAATATAATATATGTACTTCTCTAAAATATATATGTAATTTTTTTGCCTATGCTAACGTTAATTTATTTGTAATGGTATTTTTCTCTTTGACTTCTACATGATGTCTTGACTCTTGACTTAGTACTCCAAGAACAGAAGAATTTAAATTGGTAAGAATAATATTTTAGCTCAATAGAAGTTTAGGACCTGGAATTCCTTGGAGAGTTGATCCTGAAGCATCTGTTGCTTTGTAACTGGAGCTGTGCACTAGTTCACTAAGGGTTAGCAGAGAAGAAATGTAGACAGATTGAACGTTTGTCCAACTTGTGGCAATATCGATTGTTGTCAATATCAGAAGGTGGTTTTTCTTTCTGCTGTTCATTGTTTGGTCGATAAACATAAAACGATGTCTGAGAGTTACAGAGCATCGTTTTCGGGACGACATACGTAGTGACTAGTTTGAATGAAAGTTCCTGAAAAAGCGAAAGAAATATGGAATATTTTAGGCAGAGAGCAATTAAGGTCTTATGTTGTGTTATAGTATAAATTTCGCTGAATACCTGGTCAAGAATAGGATGCCATATGATTCAAGCCTAGCATTTATGATTAAGCTCATTCTGAACAACTGACCATAAATTATCCGAGTTTGATTGATTCAAAGGTAGATTAGAAGCTTGCCAAGTAAGATGTTATCCTTAGTTCTTGAATCTAAGATCAGTATGAACCAACAATATTTATCTTCTTTTACTCAAAAGCAACTAGAAGAACACTTAAAGGTGAACATCTAGAGACAATCAGAATATAACGACTAGTTTATAGAGGATAAAATAATCTCCAACACTAAGTATTGCATGATAAATGACATGTATTAAGGGATAAGATAAAATAAATTAACTCTTAAATATCATATGTCACTACTAATCAACTTCAAAAAAGAAAATAATAAAATATTTCTTATAAGTGGAGAAATATAAGGACAATTTAAACCAATAAAGTTCAAACATGCTCATTATATATAAACATACTTTTTTCAAGATAAAAAAGAAAGAATCTCGTCTTCACACTTCTACTTTGTCTCTCTTCTTTTCTAACTAAAATTTTTTTCTCTAATTTTTTTAGAGAAAAAAGGCTTTAAAAGTCTAAAAATTTTATTATATTTGATAATTTCGACATTAGAATGACTCGTTGAAAAAGTTCTGATAAGTTCCTTGTTCTGCAAGAAAAGAAGAGAATTGGGATTCTTGATGCCTAAATTCTTCATGAATGAAAAACTCAGCGCACCATATAGATTTTACTATTACTGTTGACATAAGAATCGTATAAAGTAATATCTAACCTCGGACAATAATTCCTAGGAGACTACCTAAAATTAAAATGAACAAATGAAGAGTAAAGCCGATTCACTGGCGTATAAACTCTGACGCTCAAGTTAGTGGATCAGTAAAAATCGAATTAAAGAGAGACAATAAAACAGGAGTGTTTAAGTCAATTACTGACCCGAAACGTTGGACTCAAGAATATTTATAGCAAGGTCTAGTCACCGCTAGTTTTTATTTTTTCTTCTCTCGAAAGTTTGAAAAAAATATATCATGATTCGTGTAGTGATTTCATCATTTATAAGATCTTTATATGTATGAGTATCGGAGAACGGGAGCCTGATTAAATAAAATAGGATATGGTCGGCTAGTAGGTCCTTTCACCACCTCCTTATGTTGGATTAGGGTGACACAATAAATGCCTGCAGCTTGAAGGACAAGATGCCTCTTAATGTGATGAGATGTTCAGTCCATTCTTTGAGAAATAGAATCGCTTTTCTTATTTGATTCTCTCATTTTTAGAATATTGAGATTAAGTCACCTCGATAATCAAGATGTCAGTCAAAATATCAAGGTGATTGAATCCAGGTCAGATAGCCCGTATAACAATAGGCGGGGACTGAAAATATAAGGTCGATAAAAATTATCAATATAAACCCTCCAAGTTTCTGTTATCGTGAAATAAGAGTAAAAATTTGAACGATTTCAATTTACTGAGACTATTTAGTTTTTTGACTTGGATGCTTTGGTGCTTTGAGCAATCAACGATCTTTATTAAATGCAAATGCTTTGATTCCCACCTATTATTTTAGAAAGGACGTTACTAAAATATGGCGCCTCCTTGTAACTCATACCATAACCACGTGTAAGCAAATTAGTGGCTATTTTTGAATTAGTGCGACGCTCTAGAGCGCCCTCTTGAGGTCCATGCGATGTGGCCTATTCCTAATCGTTAGTTATTGGCTAACTGACTATAAATACCCCCAGTTTGCCTCTTATTTCCTATTTTGCATCCTTGCCAAACTCAAGTATTGCTTATATTTTCTTAGAGCTCTATCCTTCTGTGTCACATACATCTGTCAACAACAAATTCTTTCACGCCTTTATTTTTACTTCTATTTAATCGGTAAGGTACTATTTCTTTGTCTTTTTATTACATACTTCTCTTATAGTGGCATCGCAATAGGTTTCTCTTTCGTAGGGGGAGAATACAGTGTTGGCCACTGCCTTTGATAATGAGAAGCCTCTATGGTTTGGGCTTTCATCAGTTGGCTAGTTACTGGGTTGCAAGGGCGAGCAAAAAGAGAGAGACGTAAAAAGGCCCAAATTATTCGTTGGCCTTAGGAAAATTTGGTTCTCTGTGCCATTTTTGTCCTAACCTCCTATTATATGCATGTAAGAGATAAGTGCTAATAGTAAGAGCATTGAAGTTGGGTCCCTAGGCCAGTTACCTCAGAAAACTTTTAACGCAAACTGAGCATCAAGCTCACCCTTGACGTCGAGCGATGAAGGATTTACTACTGATTTTATTTCAGTACTTAAGGTGGGAATTGAGTTTAAGGCCGACTGATTCTCTTTTATAGTTATCGCACACGACCTTAGTATCTATCGAAAAGCTTTTAAGGTGGATAGTCTAATAACCATGAGGGTTCTACATAAGAGAGAAATACCGAGTCGACCCTCTTCTAGTGAAACTGCTTTTAACGAAGAGTTGTTCTTGTTAAAAGTGAGACTTTCACTTCAGCTATTCTTCATCAGCGTGCTAACCCATTTTCAGATTATCTTGTATCAACTTGTGCCTAACAGTTGAAGGATCTTGGTCGAATTATACGTGCTGTAAAAAAAATACTTCGACTGGCCCCTAAGTATTCTCGAGGTGGCCTATATTTATACACTAGTACTATTTACAAACCAAGCTAAGAACTTCCAATCCAATGAGAAAAAAATCCTTCGAGCAACAAGTATTAAAAGGATAAATAGTTTTTTATAGGGGACGAATGAGATTTTGCTACTAAAGGAAAGATCCTAAATAGATTCGGGTCTACTATAGTTTAGACAGGTCATTTCGTCCTAAGTCAAAAGTCAAAGGAGAGGATGATTTCGCTTGAGGATATTACTACTAATCAAAAAGAGATCCTGTCCAAAGCTTGATTAGGAGAGTCAAGTCTGGTTTCCTCTCTGTCTCGTGTATTACTAGATAAAATTAAAGGATAGGATGCCATAAATGCATTGTTATTCTTATAAGAGGAATTGATCTTTTTTTTTTCATTTTGTTTTATAGATATAGCAGGAAGAAATTAGCGTTTCTTTGTGTCAGAGCACCTAGCAGCTGCAAGAAGAGCCAATAAAGGGGTAGGACGAAGTCAGATGCAACCACCTCCTCCCCAGCGACTACAAAAGTTTTTTAGAACTTTCATAAAAGGTAAGGGTAAAACCCCAGCCCTACCTTAAGAGACGTCTGACAGCAGTGAGAACCCTCCTTAATTAATAAGAAAGAGACCTAGATTCAAAAAAGGACAGGCTAAGTTGTTGAGTAGCACAATTGCAACTACTCATTCTACAAAATCCAGCTCTATTAATGCGTCGAGGTCTAGCCAGTGCACCCCAGCTTCTTTACCTAGGGTATTAATGTCGGCAATCTCTCGTTGCTTTACCCTTTCTTGTGTTCTTATATTGAAGTTGGGGCCTTTCGACATTGGTAAAGACAAAAGATCGATAGTAGCTCGCCTCCTCTTACTCATCAATGCAGTCGTCCCCCTGATAGATAAGGTCGTTGATAAGAAGGTAAGCAATCTTTCTCTTGAGATGATAATTAATTACGTGCAAGACTCTTCAATTCTGGTAAGCTTCTCATCTGCCTTGTCTTTTTTTTTTTTTTCAAACTTTCAGATATGTTGTTTAACTACTTTTATTATAGATTGCCCATGTGCTAACCCGCCAATAAGAGCAAATAAAGTCCTATATTTAAGGCGTGACTGCTTAAGGTTAGGAGAATGAATGACTGAAAAAAAAATCTACAGTCCAAATAAAAAGCTAAAAAAGGACCACTAGGGCTGGGCGATGATCAGGAGGGATCTTGAAAAAAGGGTTAAAATTGTCAAATTCAGGATGGTCAACTCAGATTGAGAAATATTACAACTAAAGAGCGATTTAAAATATCTAAAAAAGATCGACAGCACTTTCGCTAACCTTCTTTGTAGCGGAGAGAATACTATTAAGGGCCTTCGAAAAAAAATTAGAAGGCTAAAAGTAGATGTACTTTCTCAGGGTCAGGAGTTGCTGTAGATAGAAGCTATTATCTAAAAATTGCAAGCAGACCTCTGCTCTACTAATGATCGGGCTTGAGATCAGTACGAGAAAAGTGTACTATTTGAGCTCAAGAATATTAGTGTATTGGTAGAGGAATGCTTATCCGAGATAGATTTTGATTAACTTTTCGTGGAGCTAGGCGTTGAAAGACTATCTGGTTAAGCAGCTCTTCAAATGAGGTATGAGTCAACATCAAAAACACCTATAACTGTTAAAAGCAAGCCGTAGCAGTAAGAGTCTGCTAAAGTTCCCATCGTCCTGCCTTTGATTCTAGCAAATGTCCTTACTAGCCTTGGATAACAAACTCAACTTCCTTCTTCAGATCCCCTTAGCACTAAAGAGATGGGCGAGCCATCAAGAGCAAGCAAAGGGCCTAGCAATCAACAACAGGAAAACCCATAGCTACAGTAGATAATTTTTTTTTTGTATATGTATATTTTTTATCTTTTTATGCCCCAGCAAAACTACAGATATATATTACTTACAATATTTACATTGTTCAATACATGGGAAATTTTTGTGCAATAACTTGCCAAAATCTGTTTTGCAAATAATATGAATACCTTATCGTGGTAGTGAATAAACAAATAAAACATGCTAAATTGCTATATTGTGCCATGTTGATAAAGTGAAAGACTTTAAGTAGACATTTATTTTGTCAAAATTATGCCGATCATGGTAAAAATCATACTAAGTAGAACTTTATCGAAGTGAAATTATAGCGATTTGAAAGAGTGATTGTCGTAGTTTTTATAATCTCACTTTTTTATGGTGACATCGAATCAAAAGTAGGTAGTTACCGACCCTAAATTTATCAAAGCAACATTGAATTGTAAATAGATTGTTACTGGTCTTAAGTTGATTAAAACTGTCTCAAACAACAAATTACCAAAGTGGGAGATAAAAATTTTATTATCGAAGTAGAACAATTAATAAAACTAAACGGATTTAACTAATGTTGGAGAAATAACTTGTTGACAAGAATCATTCTTTATGACCATGGAGCATAGACATAATAAAGTAATCCAAGTAGATGGATATCTAAACTAGTGTTGAAACAGTAATCATGAAGTCAATGACTTTATTTGGATAAAATATTATCATCAGGGGTAATACAGTTTTAATAACTCTATATTCTACGACTTTTTAACATTTCATTTGTCGAGCTGTTGTAGTTTGTAGATCCCAGATTGTCTTACTTCTACAATTCGATATGGTCTTTCCCAGTTTGGCCTGAGTGCGCCATTATTGAAAAATTGAGTACTGACCCTGATTTGTTTAATGACTAAATCACTAACACAAAATTTTTATGACTAGACTTTCTTGTTGTAATATCAAGCTATTTTTCTTTGGTAAGCAGCTATTTTTATAGCGGTAAGCTCTCGTTGTTCTTTCAGTAGATCAAGTTCGAGTCGCCTCGATTAATTATTATGCTCTTTATTGAAATGTCTGACCCGAAGGTTTAGAGTTTCTATTTTAACCGATATAACAGCCTCAGCACTATAGGCAAGGTTAAATGGAGTTTTACCTGTTGTCATTTTTAGGGTCGTCCTAAGGGCCCACAATACTTGCACTAACTTGTTTACCCAGCCTCCTTTATTACCTCAAGCTTTTTTTTAGTAATTATTTGATTAATTTGTTTGTAGCCTTGACTTTTCCATTGGCTTTAGGATGGATAAGAGAGGTGAACTGTAAATTGATGTTTAGCTCGGCACAGAAACTTCAAAAGTTGGTGTTATCAAATCACTTCTCATTGTCTATTATTATGATTCTGAAAATGTCAAAGTGATCAATTAAATAATTTTGTACAAATATAGTAGTCTTTTTTTTTTTGGTTATTGTGGTTAAATGCTCAGCTTCTATCTATTTTATAAAATAATCCAGAGCAACTATGGCGAATTTTGTCTAGGCTCGTCCAATAGGCAACGAACCAATCAAATCAAGCCCCTACAGTGTAAATGACCAAGGGCTTGTCAAAGTAATTAGCCTCTCTAGTAGTTGGCCGATGATAGTGCTGTTCAACTGATAATCTCAGTATTTTCTTATTATTTTGACTGCATCTCTAAGGAGAGTAGGCCAATAATACCTCTGCCTCAGAATTTTGTGGGTTAAGGCTCGTTCGCCTCCATGGTTGCCATAAGAACCCTCACTGACTTCTTGTATTACCAAGTCTATCTTATTCTTAAATAGACGTCTCAAGTAAGGTGACCCCTAATTGCATCAGTAAAGAATACCTTTAATAATGGCATACCTGACCGCCTAGTTCTTAACCTTGCGAGCTTGTTTCTTATCTTCTGACACTTTTCCTTCTTGCAGGTTTAACTTAAAAGAGGTCATCCAAGAAGGATCGTCTCGCACAGTGAGTAGTTGCCTTGGGCATATATCTCCCTCTATACTCTTTTGGTTAAGACGACTATTGGTATAAGCTTGAGAGTCTTTTTATAGAATGTAGATGCCAATTTAGAATGAGCATTAGTTCGAAAATTTTTAATTCTAAAAATTTGCTCCGCCTTTACTTGGCGAAATTTTTTCATTTATTCATGAGCCAGTGTAAGCTAACGCTACATATTCACCTCGATTTTATGGAATTGGCCGTTTACTTATTACATCACTAACTGTGAATCTCCCTTTACTTTAACATTATCAGCACCAAGTAAGAGAGTCATTTGTAAGCCAGTTAAGAAAGTTTCATACTCAACTTTATTATTAGTAGTAAAAAACTCAAACCTGAGGGCGTCCATAATATCCTAGCCTTCACAGCTCTCAAGAATAATTCTCGCTCCACAACCTTGAGTATTCGAAGCCCCGTCAGTAAAAACTTTCTAAGGCTTGTGTAGGTTAGGCAGTTGCTCCTCTCCTTCTCCAACATTATGGGGTTGCCTAACTAGCAGGGATTCTAAGACGGTGTGTTCAGCAATAAAATTAGCCAAAATTGTCCTTTAATGACCTTTTGCAGTTTAAATTTTATATCAAATTCACTTAATTTGATGCACCATTTGACCAACTTTCCTAAAAAATTAGGTAAGTGTAAGATTTGACTAAGGGGCTAGTTAGTGAAGACGATAATGGAGTGAATTTAAAAGTATGGGCGAAACTTTTTGGCCATAATGACTAAGGCCAGCATTAATTTTTTGGGCTTCAAATACTTGATTTTTGCATCAAAAAATAATTTACTAACATAATAGATTGGTTTTTGTACCTTATTTACATCTTTTTTTTATCAGATGGCGTGATCACTCATGATTAGATATAGGTACAAAATATCTTCCAACCTCAGGCTCGTGAGTACAGGAATCGTGGCAAGATATTATTTTAATTTTTGAAAATTGATCTCATATTCTAACATCTATTCTGCCATTTTTTCCCTTTTAATAAACTGAAAAAACTTAAGGCACTTATTGATCGCTCTTGAGATGAATCGATGGAGAGCAGTTGTCTTTTTAGTCAGACTTTGCATCTCTTTTACTATGAAAGGTGCTTTAATTTTAGGATTGTCTTTACCTTCTGAGGATTGGTCACTATTCCACGCTCACTAGCGATGAATCCTAAAAGTTTTTTCAAGCCTACACTTAAAGCACATTTTTTCTAGTTCAACTTCATGTTGTATTTTCTTATAAGATCAAAAGTTTCTTCTAGATGTCTAATGTGGACATGTCTTTCTTTCGACTTGGTGATCATATCGTCTACATAAACTTTCATAAACTAACCTATAAGGGACTTGAATACTCGATTAACCAATCGTTAAAAGGTAGCCCCAATATTTTTTAATCCAAATGGCATTATCCAATAGCAATATAACCCCTGATCAGTAACAAAGGAAGTCTTTTTCTCATCAGACAGATACATGGTTACTTGGTTACATTCGGAGAAAGCATCCATAAGACTTATTAGTTAATGCCCGACCATAGCATTCACCAGTTGGTCAATTCGAGATAGAGAAAAACTGTCCTTTAGGCATGCTTTGTTCAGGTCAATAAAATTCACACACATTCTCTATTTTTCACTCATCTTTTTTATCATAACTACATTGACTACTCAGTCAGGATGACAAACTTTTCTAATGAACTCTACCTTTAAAAGCTTGTCCACATCATCATAAATGCCTCCTTTCTCTCCTGATTAAACACTTTTTTTTTTTTGCTTAATGGATTTTATCGAAGGATAAATTGCCAACTTATAGGTGATGACTTATGGGTTTATCCCGGGCATGTCATTGTGGCTTGATACAAAGATATCTTTATTTCGACAAAGATACTTCTTTATTAATTAGGCCTTGCTATGGCTGAGGTGGGCATCGATTTGGATAATTTTTTGAAGGTCGAATTTGTTCACGATTATATTCCTCAATTCTTTCACAGACTTAATAATTAGGTCATTATAGGTCAGGGCTTTATTTTTCTCATGCTTATTTGTCACCTCTTGTCTCAAATTATTGCCCTTGAATTGTTTATTTTTTTGATCTCGATATCGCTTGAATAGGCAATAGACGGGCCTGGAGAAAGTTGCAAAACATGATCTCACTTTCTTCTAATTTCTTTGTACAATTCTAATTTCATTATCGACCTAGAATTTAAGTTTTAGATAATAGATACCTTCCACTGCTTTAGTGGCTCAGAAAAATGGTCGATCCAAAATAATAGAATATGGCATCTGCAAATCTACCACTTAGAATTTAATCATGGTGATTTTTTGATAGGGTTTATCCCTTATGGTTATTGGCAAAGACATCACACCCAAGGGTGTAACATAAAATTCTCAAAACTATGTAAGAAAGATTTTGAATTCCCTAACTTCACGTCCTCGATGCCCAACGCATTTAGGGTATCCTTAAAGATGATGTCGACTGAGCTTTTTGTGTTAATGAGAATTTTATTAACTTTTTTTCCTTCTACTTTTATTGTTACTATCAGGACATCATCGTGAGGATAATACATGCCTACCTCATCCGCATTAGTAAACATGATTGGCATCGACACGACTTTTGGCCTCTTTGCCTCTCGAACATTTATGATATGAAAGTCATTATTGAGATTTGATAGCGAGTATCTAAAATAATTTTTTCTAAATCGATTTAAATTTTTTGCTAGGGTAAGCCCATTCGATATTACCATGGTCTGGTGCTTCTTAGCTAGATCGAACGTCCTGCCTCGAGATCAGCCACCAGATGATCTAAGTAATGATTTTTTACCAAGAGATTAATTTCTTCCCTCAAGTAGAAATAATTGCTAGTGTTATGCCCATAGCATTCGTGGTAATTGCAAAATTAACCACCAAAGATACTAGCCCTCTCAAATCTAATTGGGGTTAACTCTGTCATATAAAGCCCATTGTCCTTTGCATAGTGCAAGGCCTATGAGAGAAAAATATTCAATTGAGTAAAACTCTTTTCATCTACGTGGGCCACTTGTCGAGACTTTTTGTTTGAGGCAGGCTTTGTGACTATGTCTCTTTGCCTGGAGTGTCGAGAATACCTATCGCCATTATCCTTCTAATCAATACATTAGCATTTCCTCACCTCGCCCCTCAGGAAAAATGTCTTTTCATTTTGCTCATAGCGGTTCACCTTTTCCTCCTATTTTTTTAGGTATACCTGGTCCTCTATATCTATTTTATTAAATAGCTTCCTTCGAACTGCCTTATAAGTGATAATCGATCACTTGTTAATGGCATATTATTTTTTTCTCTAAATAAAGCCCTTTTTTTAATCCCTCTAATACGAGCGAGTGATAAAAAAACTCTAATTGTATTATCTCCTTATGATACCTCGATATAAAACCTCGAAGGCTTTTAATGGGACCCTGTCATAACAGCAGGAAGGCATTTGAGCTGCAGGTGATCTCAAAAATACCTCAGAATTCTTCTACAAAATTTTGACTTAACTGTTAAAAACTCCCAATGATTTTTTTAGGGAGACTTCTGAACCATATCCTGAGTTGCCTCTCCAACATTAATGAAAATAATTGACACATTTGAGGCTCGTTCAACCTTTGGATATACATCATCTCTCTAAATATGTCCAAATGAAGGGTAGGATATGTCTTTTTTGTACAAGGCATGATCTGCGACATCTTGAATTTTCTGACGATGGATAGCTCCAGTATATTTCTAGTGAAAGGGGAGTTACTATATTTTTTCACCTCAAAATTTTCATTTGTGTTCTTAACTAAGCTTGCTTTTGCTCTTCCGATCCTAACTTTCTTCAGTATCTTCCTTACATAAGTTTATATAATTTACGAGTTAGTAGGACAAGCATTGTATTCTCTGAATTTGATTTCGTTAAGTTACGACCACAAGTCTACCGTAGTATGTCTTGACTTGACATCGATTCTTAAATTTATTCTGGGGCTGCACGGAGTGACAGATACTATTGACTCATCACAACCATCTATTTTTGTGCTGACACAGGCATCAACCTCGCCTTTTTTTTTCAGACTAGTAAAACGAGTATTCTTGATAGCAACTCCACCGATTGGATACTAGGCTTTTCGGTCGCTTTTTTGTTGTGGATAGTCGGCTCTTACCTTTGAGGATTTTGGTATGATTTGGCGTCTTACTTTGTTTTTTGTTACTGATTAACTAATATTCTTAACCTCGCAGTCTATTTTTCTAACAGTTAATTTTTCTGTTCC
>JAWDEX010000005.1:5109347-5119910 GCA_035221805.1 Trichilia hirta | reverse complement strand
CTACACTACACCACTCTTAGCAGTCCATGAATTTCTTGATCCAAAACCCAAAACGAAAACAAAAGACATGCGCATCCCCTTTACTTCACTTCTCCTCTCTCTTCTCTTCCTCCTCCTTTCTTCGATGGACTACACATCTGGGTTCGGGACAATGGGTCCCATCTCCGCGTCTTTTGGCGAAAACAGCTTCTTTTGCGCCATTGACGCAAGTGGAAAACAAGACGTTATTTGCTGGGCAAAGAATAGCTCCTTAATATCTTCATCATCTTTATCCACAAACCCTCCATATTTTAGTCACATTCCTTCAATGGCAGCTCTTTCTGGAGGAGAAGGTTTTCTTTGCGGCATTTTAGCGAACACGTCGCTACCATTTTGCTGGACTTCATATAGTTCATCAGGTACAGATCTCGTACCTTCTGTATACAGAACCAACGCTTATTCACGCATCGCTGCTGGCAAGAATCATGTCTGTGCCGTAAGAGGTTCTTATTATTCGGATCACGATTGGGGCGCCGTTGATTGTTGGGAGATTGTTAGAAGTGGAAATAAGACCTTGAGTTCAGAACAAAGTAGTTTGTTCTACGATGAATATGTTAGTACTCTTGTTTTTAAACATGTTGTATCTGGTGACGGGTTTAGTTGTGGTGGGGTTAGAGAAGGTGGCATTGTTTGCTGGGGACCAAACTCCTGGAGTTTAGGACTTTCTAACGTAACAGATAGTTTCAAAGTTTTAGCCTCAGGCAAAAATTGTCTTTGTGGGATTTTAGAATTGTCTGGTGAGGTCAAATGTTGGAGTAATAACGATTCAGTGTTAGTTCCTCCTGTTGGGATTCGATTTGTGTCCGTGGTCGCTGGTGCTAATCATTTTTGTGGTATTAGGGAAGATAATCACGGGGTTGAATGTTGGGGAAGCTTTAGCTTTTCATCCATGCCCAAGAATTCTGGGTTTGTGGCTGTTGCTTCATCTGATTTCACTATATGTGGTATTAGGGAAAATGATTTGGTTCTTGATTGCTGGTTCGCTAATGCCTCCATGCCACCAGATTTTGATCCTCCTTTGGAGTTGTGTAGTCCAGGGCTTTGTTACCCCGCACCTTGTGCCAATGGGGAGTTTGCCTTCAATGCAAGTATTCTCAATGAGCCCGATTTGACAAGCTTGTGTGTTAGGAAAGATCTCAAGATCTGTTCGCCTTGTGGGTCAAATTGCTCTGAAGGATTCTTCTTGTCTAGTCCATGTACTGCAAATGCTGATAGAGTATGCACGGCTTGCTCTCTTTGCCAGAATAGCTCTTGTTGGGATATTTGTGGGCTTCAGCCATCTGCAGAGAAGCATTGGCATCGTTTACGTAGATTGGTGCTTATAATTGGTAGTTCTGCTTCAGGTTTTTTATTGATAATTATTAGTTGGTGTATTCTTCCGCCCTTGTTTGACTCTAGAAAAGAAGGGTCAAAAAAACAATTCAAATGTTGCATAGGTAAACCAGAGTTGGACGCTGATGGTATTGCTGATTCACTACCTCCTCCTGTTGCTACTTGTCCGGGGATGGCTCAAGTTTTCCGGCTGTCAGAGCTGAAAGATGCTACCAGCGGATTTAAGGAGTTCAATGAACTTGGTAGGGGAAGCTATGGTTTCGTTTACAAAGCCGTTCTAGCAGATGGAAGGCAAGTTGCTGTCAAACGAGCAAATGCTGCCACAATAATTCACACGAATATCAGGGAATTTGAAATGGAGTTGGAAGTCCTTTGCAATATCCGGCATAGCAATATCGTGAACTTGCTAGGTTACTGTTTAGAGATGGGTGAGAGGCTTCTTGTTTATGAGTTTATGCCACATGGAACACTTCACGATCACCTCTACGGAGGACTGTCTCCTCTGAATTGGAGTCTTAGGTTGAAAATTTCAATTCAAGCTGCCAAAGGACTTGAGTACCTCCACAAGAAAGCTGTTCCCCCAATTATTCATCGGGATGTGAAGACTTCAAACATTCTTTTGGATTCTGATTGGGGAGCTCGGATTGCCGATTTTGGAATTCTCACTTCAAGTGAAAGGGATCTTCGTGGAGACATGAAGAGTGATGTGTACAACTTTGGAATTGTGCTGCTAGAGATTCTTAGCGGAAGAAAAGCATATGATAGTGAATACACTCCTCCTGGTATAGTTGAGTGGGCATTCCCCTTGATCAATCAGGGCAAGGCAGCTGCAATAGTTGATAGGAATGTTGCACTCCCAAGAAATGTTGAGCCTCTATTTAAAGTTGCAGACATAGCACAGTTGGCTATAAGGGAAAACCCTAGTGAGCGTCCTACTATGTCAGAGGTAGCTACTTGGCTGGAGCAAAACGTGAAGGATGGTTTGATCTTATAGCTTTCCAATTGATTCACAAATTTTAAGAAAAACACATCCATACATACATCAGCTTCAACGAGTGGTGTGTCATTTGGAAACTGTACATTTTTATGAGCTTCTTGTGCATGACATTGCATACCCGCATAACACCTAAATCCCTTCTTATTTATTTTCATTTTGTTTGTGCTTGTTTGCATTGATCTCCCAAAAATTGAAGGAGATGCAAATTTTTCTGCAGTCTTCATTTGTTCATTTTATGGACATTAATACAATGAATTTCCCACATTTGTGACAAAGCAGCTATCCTTCCTTGTATTTCAGGAATAAATACTAGAATGCAACTTGTCAAATGTATACGTTTTCTTTCAGGGTGTCATGAGTATAGTTGTTCCACACAATAGAGATGCACCCAATGGCGTGTCATTCTTCTAAAAACAACTCGTCACATAATAATTATGGGTCCGTTTAGACTTCGGAATTGTAATTGGTAGTCAATAATGCTTTTCAAAATTTAGAAGCATTTTTTAAAGGGGTTAGGGCAGGTTTTGGAATTGCCATAGCATTCTGTCCCCCTAATTCTAGAATCTATAGACTTGGTGGTAAACTAGGCTATTATGACCTTTCAATTCAAATTTTTATACAAAGTCCACAAATAAAATAGTTTTATATACAATGAGCAATAGTCCATAAATAAAATAGTTTTTTATACAATGAGCAATAGTCCATAAATAAAATAGTTTTATACAAGGCATAGTGGTGTTTCCATGCAATTATCTTCCCTTCCTCGAAGACAAAGAAATAGTGGGAAAACTATCTAATTTAGTATATGCCTCCTTTAGGGCCCAGTAGACTATATTAGTCCTTGTGGTCCAAAGAGCATGGATTGGGGCCTCAGACAAGGCCATGAAAATAAAAAAATTCTTTTTGGTTAGAAGAATGGTTAAATTTTGACTGTTTGTCCCCCTCCCTTTGGTTGACTGGAGCTAATAAGGGTGGAGTGGATCCAAATCAATTTAATATAAATTGATTTAAAGTGTTAATTAGATTGGTTTAAAACTTTTAAATCAATTTTCAAATTGATATTTTAAAAATTATTATTATCAATTTAAATTCTAAATATTCTGTTATACTGCTAAAATATTCTCACAAAATCCTTCTTTTTTTATTTGATTAAGTCACTGTATTACGTATTACTGACTTAATCGTTGAAGGATTTACGCTGGTAAATCCCTTAGACACTCTAATCTGTTCCTTGTTTTCATGAAGGACCTCAAGTAAGGAATGAATTGCTCACGTATAAAACTATTAAAAAGGAAGGTAATTTAACTGAATTAGTGATGATGTGCAGTATATAAAGCATCTCAAGGGTCACCAACAAAGTCTTGGAGAACAAAATGATATATGATAAAATATGGTGAGACAAATATGAATTTAGTTTCTTTTTTGTAAAATACATACTGTAAAATGTGTAAATATATTTTTATTACCATTTGATACTAATGAAAATAATCAACGAACGGAAAATATTAATCGTACTTTCAAAATTTTAGGAGGGCATATGAAAGTATGTCAAAGTATCACAGATCTCGGTAACATGAAATTAGCCCTTATACATAATGTTACTAGATTGTGTGGGAGAGAGAATCTAAGCATAGTGGGTGTTGAGAGGCCCGTCGAAGCACAAAAATAATGGGAAAACCTTGTGATTTCTGTGCTCTAGCTTCTGAATTCAGTCATTAAAAGAAAAAGATGATTCCTGATGCCTGGGTTTCTTTCCAGGCCTGCAAATAATGGAATTATCACCACTTTCAAGCACAACTTTTGCATCTTTTTCAGTAACCAAGGAATGGGAACACTGCAATTGCATTTGTGTTGCTGTTTTTTCTATCGATATTCTATTGAATTATTGCCTGATTAGCTGACCATCTTCTCCTATCAAATCAAAGACTACCTTCAAGAACCCTTATTCTCCGGCTCCTATCTCTCTTGCTAGAAGCATTAAATCCTAAATATATCATGGCTAAATTTTTCCTAAGTTGTTTTTCAGGATTTTCTGATGACTAGAGATAGCTTGTATAATAGTCTTACAAAATCATTTGCTTTAATGAGTGTGCTGTAGAATGAATAATAGCAGGGATCAAATCCTTCTTATCTAAACTGATGTAGTATCCTTATAGTGACAAAAGTGAAATTACAAGTTTACAAAAATTAAATAATAATATAGAATGAGTAACGATGATATAATGCAATTGTATTATTTAGTAAAAAACTGTGTGTATATAATATTATTTTAAGCAGTTTGGTACTATGTTGCATTGGAAATTGCAATAGCAGTACAGCTTGGTTTTCACATCAATGTTTATTTTCCCTGTGTCTCCAAGGTATGAAAACGTATACATATTCATACTCATATACAAAGTTTGGATTTATACATATTGTGAGTAATCAGAATATAAATTGGAATGACATAGTTATATTTTATTTATTGAGAATTGTTTTTTGTTACAATGTTTAAATGTTTAAATGACAAATGAATAGATAAATTTTATCAGATAAATTTGTTCTGTCATTTATAATTAGTTTCAAGTCAAGATGTTTTAATTAGTTTACAATTTCCAATGTTAATTATCAGATGAAAGGAAAACAAACATTGAAAACATGTTAATCATGATTCAAATTGAATCACATTCAGTTTTCAAACCTAAAAACAAACAACTCACAAGAATTTTCCGCAATAAATGGACAATTGTAGTCAAACAAGTGGTCAGCTGCTATAATTGTTGTCAAAGATGCAGTTTCTTCCTCCAATTTGAAAACGAGTTCCTTTACAAAGAGAAAGTAATAATTGAAAATTCAGAAGAAAAACAAAAGGACGTATAGCTGATTGTTAGAAAAACTGCTGGTGTCCGAAGAGAATTTCTCAATCAAATGATAGCGCTTCCCAACTTGATATCCATGAAGTCAGAAACAAGACCAGGCTTTGAAATCTGAATATCTCGGATATACAATATTTCATTGTTCAACATTTTAATGGCTGTCGACATCGATGGCCGCTGTCTTATATTTTCTTGCACACACATCAGGCCCACCTTCAAGAATAAAACAGCTTCTTCTTCTGAAGATTTCATCTCAAGTGTAGGATCCACCAGTCTTACCAGGTCCTCAGCCTCATAAGCTTCCCACGCCTGAAAGTGAAAACCACAAGGTTCATTTTTCATACGTCACTAGATTATAATGATTCTATAGTATTATACTAATTATGTTGTACTTTGAAAGAAAAATTAAAATGTGTTTTGTAATATTAACTTTTAATAAAGCTCCCAGATTTTTATATTGTTATTTGACATTGAAAGCTATCATTCTATAGTAATTGCACTTAAAATAACCA
Source organism: Trichilia hirta (assembly GCA_035221805.1). Classification (NCBI taxonomy): domain Eukaryota; kingdom Viridiplantae; phylum Streptophyta; class Magnoliopsida; order Sapindales; family Meliaceae; genus Trichilia; species Trichilia hirta. The sequence goes on along the minus strand of JAWDEX010000005.1, from coordinate 5,114,175 downwards.
CAACAGAATACCAAATAAAATCTAAGTCAACTATTAGCAGAATTTACCTTTTGGACCAGATACTGTTCACCTAGCTCTACATCAAAACATACAACTGGTCTGCCGCTGATAATTTCTAGCAGCAACACTCCAAAACTATAAACATCTGATTTCCTTGTCAGATGTCCACTAACAGCATATTCTGGAGCAAGATAACCTCTTTCACGGATGAGATTGCAAGAAAGCAACTCATTAGTTATATATGGTCAATTTGAATATCCAAAAAATGTGTCCCAAATAAGAGATAGTTCTGAAAGAATTGGTAATTTCACTTACAATGTTCCGGCAACTCGAGTACTAATGTGAGACTTGTTGTCTCTTACTAACTTTGACAGGCCAAAATCAGAAACTTTTGGTGTGAAATTTTGATCAATGAGAATGTTGCTAGCTTTGATATCTCTGTGCACAATATGAGGCGTAACCTCTTCATGAAGATAGGCAAGTCCTCGAGCAATTCCTAATGAAATTCTCCTTCTAGTTTCCCAATTCAATTTTATCCTGCTATTCTCCCCTCCTATTACGAAAATACGTAACACCAGCGACTTAATTTTTCCGATTGAGGATTTTTTAGTTTTCTTTTTTAAATTTTTGAATAGATGATGATGATGAAGAATAGGGTTACCAAGTAAAATATGGGCAAGACTATTATTCTCCATGTAATCGTAGACCAGAAATCTGCTAGCTCCATCAATGCAACATCCATGAAGTGTTACAAGATTTTCATGTTTGATTGTTGACAGCGTAGCTAATTCAGAGGTAAACTCCCTCTCCCCTCTCATTGATTCAAGCTCAACTGAAAGCATTTTCACAGCAACAATACTGCCATCTCGAAGCCGGCCCTTCAATTAAAGTCAATGCAGTAATTAAGAATTAAAATGAAAAAAGACCCACACGGGCTAAATAATGCTCTATCCTATTCATAAAGGAATAAAAAATTGAAAGCCAGAAAAGTTCTGTTCACATGGGATATTCGGACAAGAAAGCCAACCTTGTAGACAGAACCAAAGCTTCCTTCTCCGATCTTGTTCGAGCTACAGAATCCATGAGTAGCAGCTTTCAGCTCATTGTAAGAGAACACCCGAAAATTCTGATGATTTTGCCCTTCTGGTTTTGTGGGTATAATACATACAACAAGGAAAGCAATCAAGAGACAATATTGAACAAAAAGAGAAAGCAAGCAACGACTTAGATTTCAAACTTTACCGTTTCCGCTCCTAACGATGGCAGCTTGTGCTTTTGATTCAGTATCATCATTAGCAGAATCGAGACAACATGACCAAGAAAAAGGGAATTTCATATTGTACTCTCTGCCGCCTCTCCTTCACCAAATTTTCTATGAAACCTTGAATTTATGCCAAATATTAAAGCAGATATTTCAAAATTTTGATGATCACACACGGCAAAGGCAGTCTTATTATTTGATTTTGACTAGTAAAAATGGAGGGCCCTTGAATTTTTCCAACTTCCCAAGTCACAATGAGCCAATACTGTTTTGGTCGAAGGAGAAGTAATGAGTATTATATTTATAAGTTGGGGTTTTAATAATCCCACATCATACTTGTACATTTTCTTTTGTTGTTATTAAGATGCTTTAAAAAATATATATATATATTGAATATGTTCTTGCTATTCATGTGTCATTGAAAAGGGTCTATTGTGTAAACTTTTCATATTTCGTATTGAATAAGGGACAAGTTATTCATGGTTTCTAATTATTAATGTCAAAATTGTTTCAGGTCAAAGTCTATTTATCCAGAGTTGAGAAGAAGTCCTGCTTTGTAATAGACTTGATTTCATTTTACTTTCCTCATAATTTCCTATGCAATTTCAAATTTTTTATGGGATAATTTTAATACTTTGGTTTGATCAAGTAAAAAAATTTTAAAAATAATTTTTTTTTTATATATACTCTTATAAATATTTAAATAGTTTTTAATCAATTTTTCTTTATTGTTAATTCAATAAATTATTTTAAATGCTTTACGTACATATTATCATACTGTAAAAATATAAATTCATATGCATATTCATACATTTGCCTCAAAGACAAAATTATATAATATATAGGAGCATTATGCACAAAACTATAATATAATTAAAAAAAATTACAGAATATTGAAAAAAAAAAAATTAATGGCTTGAGTTTTTTTTTTTTTTCTTTCTTTTAAGAAGTCAAATAGATTTTTTAGGAAAAATAATTATTAAGACATAATTGATTAACTTGAAATAAAACACGCTTATGACCAGAAATGATAAGTCATGACTCTATCCAAAATAATATATAAACTATAAAAAGAATTTGTAAAATAAATATTATAAATATTATAGACAGATTTGTTTAATAGGTTTTAAGAGTAATATTCTTTTACATAATTACCCTTGATAAAAATTTATATTAAGAATATTTTTGTGAAAAAATTTATTAAATATTAGAATTTAAAATAAAAAAATTATTAGAATTATGATTATTCATAATAATTATTTATAATTAAATAAGTTTACTCAAATTTTAAATATCAATGTTAAATAAAAATTTTTAATTTAATTTAAATATAATTATTAAAGTATCAGTATTAAGTTGAAAAAAAAAAAAAAAAAATTCAAACATCTCAGTGAATGAAATTAAATTTTCTTTATACTTGAGACAAAAAGAAAACACTTATAAATATATTATGAAATTTGTTAAAATTAATATTCTTTTTCTCATAAATATATATTATGAATATATGGAAACAATAAAAATCAGTTTATAAAATATGAAAATTTTTAATTTTAATAAATTCCCAAACATTTTGAAAATCACAAATTTTTCATAAATAATAAGTCCGAATGACTGCGTTCCAACAAAATCTCTAAGAACTTCCAAGACTTGTAATTGAAAATTGAAACTTGAAACTTCTGACTCCATGTCAGTAGATTTATTTGTCAAAAATAAAAAAATTTAAGACTTAATCAATTGATGAACCACGACACAACATTAAAATGGTCAACATGGAAAGTTTGAAAAGGTCTCAACGACACCGTGTTGCAATACAAACAAAATTATGATAAATAAATTTTCTAATGTTGAGATTCTTAGATCATAGATAATTAGTATTATTTTATTTAAAAAATTATAAATATGTATATGTATATTAAATTTATATTTTTTAACTATTATTTATAAATTTTACAAAATAATATCACTTATTAATTATAGTTTTAGACTTAAATTCAATGGTTATAAATACTATCTTAATAACATGGAAAATCAGAGTTTTTATTTTTCCAAATAAACTTCTTGTTGTAATTAATGGGGCCGCTCTAGACAAATAGAGGCATTAGACAATTAAAAATTATATTATTGGCTTTTTCAATTAAATTAGATTTTTAGTTAATTATATTCTATTTTTATTTGTTGAGATGTAAAGAGTTCAATTTATTTTTATATTTATTTTTTATAAAATTATATATAAATATATGTTTATGTTATTTTTATTTAATATCATTTATTAAAAAATTTTAAAATATTATTTATCTATTAAAAAATTTATTATGATTTCAAATCTTAATTTAATTAAGCTAAAAAAAAAGAAGAAAATTTCGCGCTTTTTTTAAGGTATTATAAAAATTAATAAAATTCAATAATTTTTTTGTTATATTTGATCAAATATTAACTATCATAAAAATATAAAATAATTAAAATAATTTTTTCTTTTAACCAAATTATTAATAATAATAAATTGTTAAAGGATTTGATAAATTTAATAAATTGACTATTACAAGAATATAAAATAATTATAATAAATTTTTAATAAAAATAATTTTAACAAAGTAATATTTTTAAAAATTATGGCTATAATAAAGTCCATAATTATTTTTAAAAAATAAAGATTAATAAATTTAATATAGTTTATAGAACTTTATTATTATTACTAACGAATATCAGTTTAATTTTTTTAAAAAAATAAATATGTACATAAATTTAATTAATTATGTTACAAGAGATATATAATAATACAAATCTACTTACATTTTAAATTATAAAATATATACTAAATTTTATGTAAAACATCTTAAGTTTTTGATTCAATATTTTAAATTTTAAAGTTTTAAATATTATAAAATTATTTACATATAAGATATTATTGAAATAATTTTGTTAGTTTTCACAAAAAATTTTTATTTCGAATTATTTTTACAAAGGCTAAAAGAAGTATATAAAATTATTTATTTCTAGAATATATTTGATTTATATTGTTGATTTATTATTATTAATTATGATTGATTTAATATTTTGTTGACATAAACTGAAATTAGTTTTATCTTTTATAACATTCTTGTTTTTTAGATCAATTTATTTAGAGTAAAGAATATTATAACCACTGTAGCAGAAGGAATCCTATTAACAAATATTACTTACTGACTTAGGGGTTTGCTTGTCATATTAACTACAAGTTGAGAGTGGCTCAAGATACTGAACACTAAAGTTTATTTTGGAATCACAAGAATCTTTAATTAAAATGGAATTTCAACTCAGCACCTTTTTTACATAGCATCGGGATGCTCTAGCTTGTGAAAGCGGTTAGCGCCTGTCGTCAAGGGCATTCATGAAGAGTAAATGAGACTTCAAAGCTTATAAAGATTATCCTTACGGGAATAGCCTCCTGGGCCAATCGAAGGCCGACAAACAAAGTTGGGAGGCGAGGGGCAGTTTCGGGATGTGGGGATTTATAGGCTGCCCGTGTTAAAAAGTCTCTCACTGTACAGGAAATTCTGAAATGCTCATAAGCCATGAACCATCAACCAT
>JAWDEX010000005.1:5093058-5109247 GCA_035221805.1 Trichilia hirta | reverse complement strand
TATAAATTAAATTTATAAATAATTATTAAATGAACTGTGGCCATAGATTTATAAAAATCAAGAATCACAAATAGCTTGAAAAAAATATCATATTAATAGATTTTATGTTGTCAATATATATTTTTACTATTTATAAAATTATGTCACCTACTTATTGAGATTTTGACCATATTATTGGGTTTCAATTGTTTGTAATTCAAAAAATATAATACATGAATACAAATTTATTACTTACTTAAGATTAAAATCTATTAAGCTTCTTAGAACTTATGTGAATTAAAATTAATGACATTTACTTTACTAGATTTTAATTTACAATAGTGTGGTTCAATGTATAACATAACATGCAGATTAATTTTTTATTCAAAATGACTACATCAATAATTAAGATAAATCATTCACTTTAAAAGTATAAAAAATTAGTCTTATATTTTGAAAATGCATAATTTATAAATAATTGTAAATTCTCTTTTATTTATAATAAAATTTTATTTTTTTGTATTACTATCTACTTGCCTAACACATAAATTAATATTTTATAAATAAGAGCTAAATAATATATGTTTGTATGTAAAATATAATTTTATTAAATAAAAAATAATATTATTATATAGCATACTTTTAAGGGCATAAATGATAATACAAATTCTAACAATCTCTCACTAAGTTCACCAATATATTTATGAAAAGTTTTAAAATTATTAAAAACACAAATAAGAGGTGTTTAGCGCGAGTGTGTGAAATAAAAAATGTTTACATTGAAAAGTTTTAAGATAAGTGAGTAATATATAAATAGAATGGACTAATACACCACCTTAAAATTTTGGGTTAGACATAGTATCTCAGTCTATAAATGTATTCACTAATTTAAGCCATATATGAATTCATGACTCTTCATTGGAGTAAGAACTATAGGAGCACACAAATTAATCACTGTTTTATACTCACAACCTTTTTAAATTATTGACTTTCATACTACTTGTTATGGTTTTAAAAGTTTAAGTAAAGATGGCCCAAAATTGTTCTGACATCACTTGTTAGGTTAGCTTAAAATAGAGTGGTAAGGTATGATTTTTGAAACAAAAAAGAGTACATTTATCTTTTACATAACTCTACATAAAGCATTAACATGTACATACCTTTTAAACCTAATGTAAAAAAAATGTACACACTTTTTAAACCTAATGTAAAAAAAATTCAGACTTGAAAGAGATATCGATGTAAAAAAGACTCATGTTTGGGGATACAATTTCAATGTAAAAAAAGCTCATACTTAAGAGATATGAAATTGAAATAGACTTATACTGAAGAAGAAATTTCATTATAAAAGAACTCGTACTTGATAAAGTATGAAAGGACAATTGCATGACATATGACCTCTACAATCTTGAAACTAGCGAAAAGTGACATACAAAAGATATCATTTGATGGCACTAGAGAATAAAGTTAGGAGTGGCAATTTGAGTCATGACACGACTATTTGATATAAATTCGATATGCTTAAACGGATTTGTATTTGAAAATTTTGATACGAATAATAATTGAGTCATATTTATATTATATAATTAATAATCATGTCAAATTTTGGTTTGACCTTTCAAATCTATTTATTTATTTATGACACAGTTAAAATATGATTAATTAAATAAATAATTGTATTTAAATAAATAATCGTACTTCAACAAAAAATTATTTAGTATATAATTTATTTATTAATATTTTAGTATTTAATTTATATTTAAATAAATATTAGTTAAATAGATTAAATTTTATATTAATTAATTAAATACGTTGAATGAATTGAATCGAGTTAATAACCTAATCGTATCATGTTGTATTACTTGTTTAATAAACAAATGACTTAACTAATAAATAAGTTGTATTTGAATTAAAGATTTTTAACATAATTAATAAATCTATTAGATTTGGATTAGTTAAGAAAATACTGTAAGTTTATTGATACGATGCAAATAAGAAAGGATTATCCTAATTACTATCTTAAATGAAGCTAAACACCTTCTTAGTTGTTTGTGACTAAAATGAGAAGACAATTGAATTTACCGATTACAAGTTAGAAAACCTGCAGAAGAGGAAAATGAAGAAAATAAAGGGAATAGAAAAGATAAATGATCAGATAATTTAAAAGAAAACAAAAGCAACTTTTTTTCTTTTTGTCATACTGGGAGTTCAACTTAATTCATCATAATTTTGATATGATGTACATAAAAATATATATATATCTTTGTAATAATATACTTTATATCTCATGAGAGGTATTGGTATATTTCATTAAGGGTGTATTAGACCTTTCACTTGGAAATTGTCGTATTTCTGTAATGAACACCTATCATGACGTAATTCTGCAATTTCCTCTCCATTTCTCCCTGTTCTTCACCGAACAAAGTAGTGTTTCAAAAAATCTACGACTATTTCAGCCATTGCAGCCAAAACTCGGAGCAAATGGAACGGAAAAAGCCTGGTGAAGAAACTGAACTGATCTCCTCTTCCAACTGGAGCGAGAAAGTTGAAGATCTCGTAGCAGCTGGAGAAACAGAAGCAGCTATCTCTCTTCTCCAATCCACAATATCAAAATTCGAAAACGAAGAATCAACAATAGAATCTGTCAATCTACAGTTAGCATCGGCTCTCACTAATTTGGCGAATCTATACTCCTCCAAAGGATTCTCTTTGAAATCCGACCAGTTACTCTCTCGCGCTTTTGCAATTCGGTATTCACATATATCTATTCCTTTTTCTAATGCCTTGTTAATTATCTAGCTTTTGTGATTTTTGATGTTGTTATTGAATATTAGTGAGGCAAAAGTTGTGAAGAAGAACTTGAAGGAAGCTTCCAATGATTCTGCAGGCACTAGTTCTTCAACTGATGGTATCGTATTCATAATCATCTCTTACTTCTTTGGTGAAGTGTATTTCTGTTCTGTGTAGTAATTTGTTAAATTATTGTATAGTTTCCGAAGGTTATCTTCAGAAATTAGCGAAATCGGTTGATGAGAAGTTGCCTCAGGATGGATCTTCGGATGATGGTTTGTTTCTATTGATTTTCTTCATTATTATGAAATTGAATTCTTTAGGATTGTTAGAGGTGAGATTGCATAAGCATTTAAAGAGTATTCTTGTATGTTGAATAGCAGTTTAGTATCCTGGGTTGGTCAGGAGCTTATAGTTTTGTTAATTTTAAGTTTCTTCAAGATTAATATGGATGTGATTATGGTTTAATGGTTGATGCGGATAAATACAGATTGGGAATCCATTGCTGATCGTTCACCCAATGAGTTACTTTCTTCTCAGAGCTTACCTGAAGTATCAAAGCTCTCGCTGGAAGATACCAAAGTTCAAGCCCCTAAGCGGCGGGGAAGGGGAACATTCTCGTATAAAAAGAATGAACTCTATAGTGATTGGCAAGATGATAAACCCGTCGTTGAAGATGCAGAAGATGCAGATGTGTGCCATAATTCAGAAAGTAATACAGAACTAAGACATTGTAATTCTTGTTACCCTGGAGGTCAATTGTTCTTGTCTAAATTTACTCTATCGTTTATATCTCTATGTATCTACTTTTTGGTTGCAATGTATCTTAATATAAATTGCTATAGCTTCATAAAGGCATGCAATTCAATTGATTGTATTTAAAATTTTCATATTCTATGTTACGTATTTTTTTTGTAAGTACCTTTTTCATTTTATTTTTTATTTTCAATCCTTGACATGTTGTTGAAGTGAAAATATAGTTTGAGGAATAGAGACAAATGACATAAACTTGAAGGTATACGTGAGCCCACAATTTTATTTTAATTCATATGCATATTGAGTACCATTGATATTGGCTTAGTTTCAGAAAATTGCTGGTTAACTCTCGGGGGTAGTAGATGCCAGCGGTTGATTGTTGTGTTGATCTATTGTTTGAGCTATATGGCATGTCTTTTGACTACATTGGATGAAGATACCATAGTTAGCATCTTGCTTGAATTTGATTTCAAGTTTTACAATAGTATAAGCATGAATAGATCCCTGATATTGTGCTGCAAATTCATAATTCGGCTTGTTTATTTGATTTCTAAAATTTCTTATTTTGATTTCAGCTAATTATGGTACAAACCATGTTCTTGTTCTGGCCGACTTTTCACCAAGTACTAGGACAATAGATCTAGAGAAGTTATTTGAGGACTTCAGAGATCATGGTGTTGCTATTCGCTGGGTCAATGATACAACTGCCTTGGCCGTATTTCGAACACCATCAATAGGTACTCATATTTTAATTAAATTGTTAAGTCTTCTGATGCTAAATGTTAGATCAGTATCCGAAAAGACTTTTATCATTTGCTAACCTCTGTAGATTTCTGCTTCTGTTTCTTGGTATCTCTCTTTTCAATGGTTTGTTTCTAATCATTCTTCCAGTTCTTAATTATTTACTATGACCTGGTAGTAGATTCATTTACTATTAGATCTAGCTCTGTTTTCTCTGAGACTATTAAGTATCGTTCTTTATATTAATATCCTGCTTATAGATTCTATAACAGTAATCTCTTTTCCAATTAGTTTTGAAGATCTTTATATGAATAATTAGTTTCTATTAACTGTTTTATCTCAACTTTTTTCTGCTCAAGGAGCTCTTTTAGCTCCTCTCTATTCACAACTTACTTTTCTTTCATCTATGCTCCTTTTGACCACATATGATTTTATCTTTTTCCTCTTTTCTTTCCCCCAATGGCTCTAACACCAAAGTAAAGGGAGGAAGACACGAAATAAATCTGATATGCTAACTGTTGTGCAGCGATCAGGGATACTATCCTGAACCATAGCACCCTAAGCTTCTCAACCCTAAAGGAAATAATCCCAACCACAAACTTGAACATGAGCAAACTTTAGTTTATTTCGGAGGAATATGATGAGCTTGTTACTTATGAAGGAGCAAATTTTGTTCTTGATCTTGCAGACTAGTGGTCTGAGACAAATGGAAGCTGATTCTCCTAATTGTTCAGTGTTGTTCTGTCCGCTTTTTATTGTGCTTTCCAATAATATGAATGAGATTTTGTCTATGGAAGTCTATGATATGAGTTTTTTACCCACAATTTTAGGGAGGTGATGGAAATTTTTGTCATGAGGTAAATTAGGGATAACCATAATGTAGATGGGTCAAAGTTGAATTCTGACTAGCTATGGTAGAAATAATTAATGAGCAAATGATTAAATGATTTTGTCTATGTCAATTAGCATAAGACAGAACTGAAGCCAGGAGCTATTAATTTAAAACATTCAATTAAAGAATGTGGGGTAATTTATTGATGCAGCATGCTGTGGTTTTTCTGTGAGAAGAAAGTTACTTAAGGCTTATGTTTGAGATAGTAGATCTCTTTGCTAGATGATGGTTATTCTGTGATATATCAGCTTTTTTAATCTTTCAAGTGATTTTGACTTCTCTATGAGATAAACAGGCTAAGGATCAAAATCGTCAGCTGATTTGTAAGTCTCAGGGTGACAGAAAATTCATTAGTAGATATTTCCATTAGTTTTTGGGTGGCTGAGTTGTCATGTCACTTGTATCCGTCTAACTGCTGCACTTTTCCTTTTTTCATTCTTCTTTTTCTTGTTTCACTCTTTCACTCCTTTAATTGAACATTTCATTTTCTATCATTAGTGTTGGCATTTGTAATGGTATCGAATTGTTATTCTATGCTTTTTGGTTCTGCTCTAATTTTTAATCTTAACTGGTTGACAATCTCACTCTTTTAATGCAGCATTTGAGGCTCGCAACCGCATTCAATTTCCATTCACAGTGCGTATTCTTGACAAGGATGACATCCTTTGGGGCTCAATTCCTGCAAGAGGTAAATTATATAAGCTTCTGCTATGCAGAATTTTGTTGAAACTGTTCCCAGTATAAATCTTGATGTTGCTGAGAAACCTGGATAAGCTGTCAATTTTTGTTTTGAAATGCCTTGCACCATCATATGATATTCTACAATCTGATTAGATTCACCTCAAACATATTGTGGCGGTTACAATTCTTTTAGTCTGTTTTTGGCCAACCTTAATTATATGGGGAAATTTCACATTTTGATGAGAGAAGTTAGAGAATGATAAAATTCATTTTAGTCTGATTTTACTTTATTCAATTTTTAGCTGAAGTGTCATATTCCATGGAATGAACAAAAGAAGTTCTGCCATCATGTCTCATTGAAGTTTGTGACATCTGTTGTGTTCTCGGATTTTATTGCCCTAGAGCCATTATTTTTCCGCATGTTTTCTTGCTATTGAAGTGGGATAAACTCAAACAAGCCGATATGCCCTATTTGATTAGCGCTGTTTGCTATATCTGGAATATTCCTAAATTAATGTGCTTATTTGGTCGATTACGGAAATGAATGGAGCAATAATTTAAGATATCATATTTTCTTATGATCAATTATTTGTTTTCCTCTGGGGAAATGAGTAAATTTAACCACAATTTACCCTTAGCTCCCTAGGTCACTGTACTAGAAAAGTTCTCTTACCTTTTGGTTCTCCACGTTGAGAATTCACTGTATTATTATTCATTTTCAGATCTGGAGCCTCCTCATCAAAGGCCTCAGACATCAGCACGAACTGCGCAAAGATTGATCGCTCGGTCTATGGGATATAAATTGCCATCCACAGCTTTTGGGTCTCGAGAGCTGAAAACCCAGGAAGAAGCCCGGAGAAATCGTATACGGACAAGGCAAAAGTTGAGAGATGATGCTTGGGGCCCTGATGACGTAAACTAGGTTCTATAATCTCATTGCATGAAAATCCTTGGACAGATTTTTCACTATTGCTCATTATTGTTGCTGCTTCTAGTTAAGAATTTGTGATTAATACTTACGGAAATTCCAGTTCTTCACCTCACTAGGGTCATAACTAGATGGCACTTCGAGAGGAAAGGCAATTATGCAGTTCAAAGCATATACCAAGCGACACTTGGACAAATATCCTAGCGATCGATTTTTATGACTTCAAACCAATTGTGTAAACGCTTTTGGAATTATGAATGCCCTGGAAGATAAAATTTTTCTCTGCAAATTAATTAGAGAGAAGCTGATGAAAATTATTGAAAATTTTGTGATTTGTAAGATTTCGTGTCCGTAAAGAGGAGTTTTCCATGCTTATTGTAAATATGCTAGGAAAGTTTGAATTTTGGTGCCTTCCTATACAATGTCCTCTTGTCGCACAAGAATGGTTGCCTATTATGGATGGCAACGGGATGGGAATGTTATCCTCGTCTCCATTACAGCTACGTCTCGTTCCCTTTTCTGGGGGAGTCCCGTTTTAGTTTGGGAATATTCATATCCGTCTTTGTTTTCAATACCTGTTTTCATATTTTAATTTAAATAAATATTTTTAATATGAATAAATTAAAATTAAATATTTGACAATTAAATATTATATGAATTAATTAAATATAATGTTGAAAAAGTAGATTGATTGATAATACGTTATTAATGAAAGTAGAAGTTTTATTAAAATTTGAAAATATTAATAAATTAATTAAATGAAAAATTTTAAAATTGTATACTTGTAATTTACCTTATCTATTGTTATTTTAAAATTTTAGTAAAATAATTATTTGTATTTAATAGTAATATTGTATTTAATCAATCTATTATTTACAAAATAAAAATAATTATAGATTAAGTAAATTACAAAGATCAATTATGGTACTCATCTTATTTTATTAAATTAAAGATTAGGATACTACCCTATGATTTCATAAAATGACAGATGCCCTCTTTATTTTCGATGACAAATATCCTGAGATTTAAAGTAGGTGACAAATACCTGGAGTTAAGAACCGGGCGTACTAACGTAATTTCAATTCTAATCCAATACCCTAAATTCTACAATTTTGCTCCCCGTTATTGAAGTTGCTTATCGAGGCCATTGCCTTCGATTCCGAAGATGCCGATCGTCCAACCGCCGAGCTCAGCCTCCTTTCTGAGCCAGCCGCCGCCTCGCGCGTAACCTAGACTTCTTCATGCGCCAGCCGCTGTATTGCGTCAAACCCAACCCTCCTTTATAAGCCAGCCATGTGCCTCACATTGATAGCAAATCCAAACGAGCGTCTACTGCAAATTGGTTTGCTGCACAATGTATTGGTGTTGTGGGTTGTTCGACCAAATCGAATGAGTTAAAATACCCAAAAAAATTCTTGTATCATAATTTTTTCTCTCTTAATCTCTCTCATGTTTGAGAGATTTTGTGCTTTTTATTGTTTTGGGTTATTTTCGGTTATTTTCGGCTGTTAATTTTGGTGGTGGTGGTGGTGGTTCTTTTTGTTACGCTAGGCTATTATTTTGCTTGTTAGAGCTGCTGAATTTTTGCTACTGAGTCTGACTGTGCCGGTTGGGAATGTAATCTTGCTAAAGATGCTTAGCAAATCTTTCTTATTAACAGTGGGTACTAATAGATTATCTGTACAGCACATCATAGCATTGCCCTTGTACTTTTGACAAAAGTCATTATATTAGTCAACACCGAAAAACTTGCGCTTTCATAATCCATCTATCACCTTCTTCCCAACTCAGTGATTTCAGCAGTAATCCACTTAAGCAATTCCAGTGGAAAACTTCCCCTCGACGTTGTTTTTGACATATTTTCAAGACTGCCCATCACATCACTAATCAGAGTAAACTGCGCGTGCAAAAGTTGGCAAGCTTTAGCCCAACACCTTCGTCTCCCTAGCTTTTACCAAGCTCAAGCAAACACTAGAAATCCCTGTCTCATTCTTCACCAAGATTCTCCTATGCAAAACAAGCTCCTTTTGGTTACCATTAATGGCGATGGTCCTCCTGACCAGAATAGCGGCAAAGTGAGAAGAATTGGTGCAAAGCTCAAGTCTATGATGTCCGAATACCACGGAGTTGGTTCTAGTAATGGACTTCTGTGTATTTCTGATGAGCTTTATTTTAACCCAATAATTGTATGCAACCCAGTTGCTGGAAACTGTATAGAATTGGCTAAGGTAACTCAGCATCCACTACAAGAGTTAGCTTTTGGATTTGGTTGCAATCCAACTACGATGGAATATAAAGTAGTAAGAATTATATTCAATTTCAACACTTATGTCGAGGTTCTTACTCTTGGTACTGATCATTCCTGAAGAAATTTAGGATCTGATGTTCCCTGGAGGCTCAATCCTGGAACATTTGAGGCCATGTTACATGGTGCTTTACATTGGGTGACTATGCGGTATAATCGTTCTCCTGGTCCATGTTTACGGATTATTTCCTTTTATTTAACAGAAGAGAACTTCAGAGAGATTGGACTGCCTAATTGTGGCTTTCTTAGTGTTTGTAATTTTCATCTTATGGTTTTAGGAGGTTCCCTCTCTGCCCTTAATTGTTTAGAGGATAAAGGAATAGAAATATGGGTTATGAAAGAATACAATATAAACGAGTCTTGGCGCAAAGATTATGTCATCAGGACCCATTTGCCGATTAGCCTCGGGGAAAATGCTAGCCCAAATTATGGAAGAAGCCCAGGTTAGGGAAAGGAGCCAATCAGGTAGTATGCCTTTTGAGGAATGGGGAGATTTTGTTGAAATATGAGAATGTAGCTTTGGTTTCATACAATCCGGAGAGCGAGGAGTTCAAAGATCTGGAGATTTAAGGGCTTCCAAAATGTTTTTACTCCATTGTATGCGTTGAAAGCCTGTTTCCAGTCGTGGCACTTCAGGGAGTGCAAAGAAGAGGAATTGAAAGGTGATCGCATCATACGAGCCCTCATTTATCTCTTACAATTGTGTCGAGCTTAATTGTCTTCCTTTGCTTGAGTTCATTAATGTAAGAACATTTGAAATTCATTCATGTTGATCAAATCTTAATATATATATCTGTTCATAGCCACTTTAAAATCTTATTATGCTCAGTTCTTTCTTTCAGGTTGAATTAGCAGTTGAATATTGTTCTGTTATCAGTTGAATATTGCCGCAAAGACATGAACAATGTCATCAGTTAAATTTGTATGTCGGCTGTCTTGATTGGAATTGGCCGCTTCAAAAACAACAATATATATATATATATATATATAGTTTCTAACAACACACACCATTTTTCTAACCCTTGAGCAGAAGATATATGAATTAAGACCATCTATCAAAGTACATCAATAATCATGAGAAAATTAACAAAGAAATAAATACTCAAACAAATATCATTAATCATGTATCTAATTTGCTCATGAAGGCTCCAATTCGTTAATTTAATCCGTGAATTTGAACAAAAATAAAGATAATCTAATATATTTAGTTATTAAAATTTATTTGCAATAAAAGTTTGCATGAGTATTTAATGAATTAGGATTTTTGTGAATATTTTAAAAAATTATAAGATTAATTTATTTATTTAGGGAAACTTAATTAAATTTCTTTTCTTCCAAAACAAAAGCATAATTTTATTAATTAAATTATAAGAAAGAGGCACCCTATCATATCGAGTTAAATCAATTTCTTGTTCCAATTATCATTTAGCTTTGTACCAAAAGCATGGAGTTAGAGAATTCCCTTTTTCTATTTTATTTTTTATTGTTAAAACTCTTTGAATGGTTTCCAATGCCTCAACCACAATCTCATTCCCTTTGAATCCTTCGTTATAATAGCATAAGAAAAGAGAATAATATTTAAATTTTTGTCACATATATCCAAAATTTAAGACACGTAACCTCGTAATTCCCTCCGAAATGTTAATGAATTAGATTATCAAACTAGATGGAGTTGTTAGAAATGGACATCTTTGTAATCAATCAAATGTCTCTACCCGTATGACTTTTTCGCTGAGAAATCTGATACTTAATCCATCTTCATTACTTCTTCTCTTTGCTTTCCTTGCTTCTCCATCTTCTACTCACAGGCAGTTTCAATGGAGAATCTTCCCCATGACAAAGCCCTTGACATACTTTCAAAACTATCCATCATTAAATTAATATTGATTTAAAAAATAAATAAGTACAATTAGAGAACAAAATTATTTTTATTAGTATTCATAAATTATAATTTTAATTAAATTTAATATTTTAAAAATAATAGTAATAATAATAATAATAAATTATATATTTTAATACACGTATTAAAATTTTACAAATTTAATCTTTTGGTAATAAATGTATTATTAAAAATTAAATAAACAAATACGTAATAAAAATAGTTATTTTTGTATTCATAAATTATAGTTTAAAATTTTATTTATGAATTGTTAATAATGACAATAATAATAAAAAATATTATTAAATTATTATTATGCTGCTGTTAAATTACAATTATTAACAACAACAATAAAAATACAAATAAGAATAAGAATAATTATTTTAAGTTTTTGAACTTTTGTTGATAGTGACATAAAAAGATAGAATATTATTTTAAGTTTTTGTCATATACATTCAAGATTTATGAACATATCCTCGTAATTTCCACCCAAAATAACAATGAATTTGATTATCAAACTGAATTGAGCTGTCTAAAATGGACAACTTTGTCATCGATCAAATATCTCTAGCTTAAGTACAACCATTTGACCTATAGCTGAGCAATCTAATACTGACTCCGCCTTTTTTATTACTGCCAACCTTGCTTCTGTTGATTCTCCATCTTCTTCCGACAAGCAGTTTTCAATGGAGAATCTTCCCCCTGATGTAGCCCTCGACATACTTTCAAGACTACCCATAACCAACCTAATACGAATCAAGTGTGTATGCAGAAGTTGGCGAGCATTAGTCCAACACCCTCGACTGCCTAGCATGTACCAAGCCCGAGCAAGTACCAGGAATCCATGCCTCATCCTTCACCATGATTTTTCTATTCCAAACGAGCTACACTTACTAAGTCTTGGTGACAGAAATGAAGAACATAACAGCGAGATTAGAAATATTAATGCCAGGATCAAGTCTGTTATCTCTGAATACCGCATTGTTGGTTCTTGTAATGGAGTTCTGGGCATATCCAACGGACTTTTTTTCGATACCATGTTTGTACTCAATCCATTTGCTGGAGATTTGATAGAATTGCCTAAGCCATTTCAGTATCCTAACCAAAATCAGGTAGCTCTTGGATTTGGTTACCATCCTGCAACAGAAGAATTTAAATTGGTAAGAATTACATCTTACACCGAAACTCATCATACAACACGTTTTATGGGCTGCTCTTTCAAATTAGACGTTCAAGTAATTACTCTTGGTGAGGATTCATGGAGAAGTTTAGGACCTGCAATTCCTTTGAGTTGGATAGTCGATCCAGGACCATCAGAGGTATCGTTGAATGGAGCTTTACATTGGGTTACTCAGCGTTATAAAGGTCATCATTTCATGAGGCCAAATTTACGGATTATTTCATTTGATTTAGCAGAGGAGAAATTCAGTGAGATTGAACGTCCAAGTTGTGGCAGTCTCAATAGTTGTGACTATCATCTGGTGGTTTTAAAGGGGTATCTTTCGGCTGCTTATTGTTTGAATGATAAACAAATAGAGATATGGATTATGAAAGAATACAATGTTAAAGAATCATGGAGCAAAGAATATGTTATTGAGACGACATATTTACTAACTAGTTTGTCTGAAAGCTCTCCTCAAAGCTCAGAAACATGGAAGACGATGGGCAGAGAAATGAAGATTGTATGCAGCTTCGAGAAGGGAGAGATTTTGCTGGAGTATCAGAACACAGCCTTAGTTTTATACAATCCAGAGAGCCAGGAGTTTAAGGATGTCATGAGTTCTGGGAAGCTAAAATATTTTTGTACAATTGCCCATGTTGAAAGTCTCCTCACGGTTCAGGAAATCCTAAAGCATAAGCATGAACCATTAGAAAGTGATATATTATGATTGTGTAATTCCCACATTCAAAAGTTTATCACCAAAACAGAGGAACAATGTATTAAGATGGAAATTTTTTCGCAGGTGTAACGATATTGGCATGTATTACACAAGTTGTTTAAAGCCCGTATAACAATTTGGAAGCTTGTTTAACTCCTCCAAACATTTTTGTCTACATACATACAAGACTGTATTTAATCATTATATACAGAGTACATTGAAGAAAAGGGACCCTCATAATGTAGCCTAACCTACAAATTCTATAATCGAAATCATATATGTTACCCAGCTGACAAAATCACTTCAAAATTTGTGGCCAACAGGGCATAAGATACCATTAAGTATCATAACCCACCCGGTATCATTAGCATCTAATGCTTTGTCATATGATCATGAAAGCTATGTAGAAAGGTTCTCAGCATATTTACTGCATACTATATAATTACTGCATGATTATGATCAAACAGCAGACACCGTGAAAGGGGAGAAAGTTGAGAACATAATGCCAGGTCACAGATGATAAATTATGGGGCAAAAATTCAGAACTAGTTTAAAAACTTAAACCATATAGCAGCCATCAATGAGCAAAATCCAGTAAGGGGAAAGAAAGCCTTCAGAGAAAAGGGTAGCAATATGCAGTTGTGTTGAATCCACAACTTCTCCTTTCTTAATCTCTCAAGTAGAAATGAAGCAATTTGCTCACCAACATTCTCTGCTGACACCAGTACTTTCTTCTCATAATGCGTTGATTTCACCTACTTCACCTCTTGAATAAGGAACAGCAGTATCAGCTGAAATGAAACAACCGAAACTAGTCTCTGCAATCAATGAAATTCCATAACCAGGAGACCTGCCATCAATTGCTTCTCTTAACAAAGTATCAAATTAGTATCAAATTGTGCCTAGACATACTGTACAATAATGTGGACAAGATTTCATCGGTTTTATCATATATGTCTCCACAATGAACAGGTAAAAATTATCAACCACTATTAGAGATATGCTTTCCAAATTGAGAAGCAGCTTTATGATCAGTGAAAATATGAATGCCTGAAAGCAAGCGAAGAAAGGTTCCATGAGTAGCATGAATCATTGCATTTTCGAACTGAGCAGACAATCTAGTTGAAAAGGTAACACCTCTAATTCTCTTCATTATTCCCTCATCAAACCAGTTAACTACCCTACAGCGAAAACATAAGAAATAATAGATAAAATAGAAAAGATACTGTTACGATTTTTATTCTGAGTCCTTTTATAATAACTAGATATCTCGTACCTTAGGGCCTCCTTTTGTCTTTTGATTTATCTTAGGGATATGTACCAGATTTGCATCTTCTTTTCTTTTGCATCAGGTCTTTCTTGTTTATTTATTTATTTTTTAAAATCAAGCGCAACTAACATAAGACTAAAAACTCACCATTAGCTTATAAACAATCGGAATTGTCAAGACACCTTCAATTGTCAGCTCCAACCCATCAGAAGGAACTCCAAAGTGCTTTAACATAGGTAAGGTAGTCGAACAGAAAGTACCTTGAATTACTTAGAATCATTCGTAATTCCTGAAACAAAACAAATTATTCTTGAAGCCATATCCCCAAATGCATCTCCAAATATGAATTACTAAAATAGACACAAAGCAAGACATCATCAAATTAAGCATTTATGTCAAGACCAAGGTTAGATGCTTTTGGTGTTGGGTCTCTTCTCATTTCTTTGTAAAATTATGTCATGGACTCGTTACAAGAACAAATGACAAAATGACGACTGTCCAGCTTCCCCACAAAGCATGTTTTAAATTCTTTTGCTCTTATACAATCTACAATGGTACTTCTATACCCCGGATTACTAACGCATGTGGTTTGCAAGTGAGTTCATCCATACATATAAATTCGGCTTGACTATGTTTAGATCAGGGATGCTTAATTTAAATAATAACTCCAAAAATGGCTCTGCTTAACATTATAATGCTTTCCTGCAGAACTATACCAGTGTAGATAGCTTCATATTCAAAATAATTAGGAATTTATGACCTCTAACAGACCCAAAATAACTGAGCTAGTATAATATCAACTATCTGAAAATCAAATAATAATTGCGTAATATCAATCATATGAAAATAAAGTACCCAGGAAATACAATGGCGATTAGCAACCGTCAAATACGCGTGCTATGTTATCAGTACCTCATAAAAGCACCTAGCAATACCAAATTTTCATATTAAGAGAAACGGAGATTACCATTTAAGCCTTACTCGAAACGGGTATCTTTGCAAATAATCCAATCGGAATCAACAAACAGCTCTACAAATTCTTTATTCCTTCTCAATCTCTTATACGTTGTCTTCACCATTTGACGCTTGAGAAACTTATAAACTAGCTAAAACAGAAAACAACTCTCTGTACTCCGGTGAACTTATACAGAAATAAAAGACACAAACTAACTCATGGGTATGGCCTCTTCTTAAACCCTGAAGAGAAATGGAGCAGAGAAGAACTCTGTATTCTTTCCGTGTTCTCTTCTTAAAGCCTACAAGCAAGTAGCAATTGCATGTTTTCATTTAGTTTGGTAATGGATTTGGGTCGGGGTTCAGGCTTCAAACTTTAAAGCACAATCTCCGTCTGATCAATGATGCGAAAAACATGGGGAAATTTACAAAATTGACCACATTTTTACCCTCATTTTTTAAATTGATAATATCAAAAAAAAAAAAATTTAAATAAATTAAAAATAATTTTTGAATAATTTTGAAGCAATCATCCAAATATAAAAATACAGGTTTCAAAAATTTTTTAAGTGACATTTGTCCCACACAAAGTGAACCAAAAGTCAAATTTTTGGAGCAAGCTAATAGACTAAATTGAAGTTATTGACTATCAATTTTTTTGACTAAAAAAAAAACTTCATTTGTATTATTATTTTATCTGACGACAGAAATTATTTACAATCCTGTTAGTTTCGGTTACTTTCATGTGAAATTTTAGATGAAAATATATAAATAGTAATTTAAACATTATAATTTAATTTAAACATATAAAAGTAACACCGGTAAACATTAATTAAAGAGTTGATTAGCTGAATAGCAATTAATTATGAAAAATTATATCCTTACTTATAATATTTATATTATTTACTTAAGTGCCCTTAGTATTTATAATTAATTACAAATAAATTCTAAAATTTATGTTACAAGTTTTATAATAATAAAATATAAAATAACAAGTTTGCTTTAATTAAATATTTTAATAATAAGAATATCCTTAAACTAGTCAAATTTATTTTAATTCTATTTTTATATCTAAATATTAATAAAATATTATAACTTACTTAAGTTATATTAGGGCCAATTTATTAAACTATC
>JAWDEX010000005.1:5048909-5068322 GCA_035221805.1 Trichilia hirta | reverse complement strand
CCCCCCCCCCCCCCGGAGTGTTACATCACCAGAAGGAAGTGATTTTAGAATTTATTGACAAGTCAGAATCTGTTATCAATATTGTCACTTAGGAGGAAAAACTAATGTGAATGTTCTTTTTTATTGGTATTGTGTTGACGGTTCTATAATGAGCTTAGGAATTGCTTGGTTCTCTTCTTTAAGAACATTGTTGTACTTTTTGAATATCCTTTTACTGGAATTGCAGGAAAGAAGGAAAACCACAAGTTAGTCTCATATCAAGGGTCAATAACTTAAAACTACACTCATTTATTGTGGGCATTGTTGCAAAAGTATCCAAATATTATGACTGAATTTTATTGGAAACACGGGCTTCGTTATCCCATTTGAAGTTTCCCTTTCAGACAAGAATTTTTGTCTGTCAAACAATCTCCTTTAATTGTTTGTTGTTGTTGAGCACCTGTTATAGTTGTGATAAAACAACTACTGCCAGAAAACTAGATTGCAAACTTATACAAGGAAGGAGTATTCATTTTTGAAATTTTAGGTTGTCGTAAATAATTTATATGTGAGGTGCAATTTTAAGTTATTGAATATCTGCTGCACAAATCAATGAAAATAATAGCAGAATTAAACTAAACACATAGAGATACCAAAGATTCACATGGTTTGGAAATGTGCTTTCGTCCATTGACTTGCAGCTATTTCTGTTATTCACTTTATGAAAATAGGAGTACAACATAATGCATTTATATTAAAACCCTACTTACAAAAATTTTTGAAATTGTCACTAGCCCCCCCTACTTACCCCAATGGTGACGATGAATCTGTACCCTTAATAAAATATGAGCCAATCCATGACGATGTCTGGAAGGATGAAATGTCATTTTGGGGATGTAAGTTTTCTAGCAAAAGAATTTTTTGTGGTTAAATAATATGTCTATGCCATTGATTATCAAATTGACTTGGTCCTTTTTTTTTGCCAACTTGTGCTTTGGGTAATTACTACTAGCATGTGAAGATTATTGTGTCATATGAACTATAGAAAGTAACGACAATATATTTCTTTCTGGCATTTTCACGTGACTGAAATTTCTCGTAGCCAATTATTGATACTTTTTGTTCTCTTAAGCTTTTAAAATCATAAGAAAAATTTGCTAACGTTTTACTTTCTGCTAGTTATCTCATGACTGAGGCTTTTCGTAGTCGTTTATATGTATTGTCAATGGCCCATAAAATATCATGTTGTGTGAAGTAGCATTGATTCTACTCCTAAATCAAATACATTGAGAAAAAATAAATTAGAAATATATGGTGTTGTTAGCTGCAAGACGATAAGACCTGAAAGTTTATGAGATCAATTGAAATGATATTAGTACCCCTGTCATAGGCATGTGTTTCAGAGGAAGTTAAAATGTGACAAAGGGTCAAATTTTTAATTTAATTTTAGGCTTCTAATCAGTAGTAGCCCTGCTGCTTTTGGTTTGATTCTTTCAATAAGATCTTAGTTCATTTAAAAGATTGAGAATCCTTTTTATTCCCTGGTTAGTTGGGTAATTATGTGTTTGATAGATTTTTTTTTTTTTGATGTTGCATTATAACATTTTTTATATAAACTAAAGCTTGTGCTCACATTGGAGAACATTGCTTTCACTGTTCATAATTTAGTCCTGAGCATCTTGTTTGCAATAGAAGCAGATTCTTGTATTAAGATTGTATGACATCTTGTCAGAATTTCAAATGCTTTTGTGTAAAGTTGCTGCTTTCCTATTTCTTCTTGTTGTCTATCTGGTTTTGGTCTTGACAACCATTGCATTTCCCTTGCAACAGCATCACTGTTATTTTAGTCCTTAGAATGAGTATCGTGTTTGCTATATGAGCAGATTCTTGCATTGGCATTGAGATTTTGTCATCTAGTCAGAATTTCAGATGCTTTGTGTAAAGTTGCTGCTTCTTTATTTCTCCTTCTTGTTTATGTGTTTTTCGTCTTGACAATCATTGCATTTCCTTTGCAAACAGCGTCACTATTATTTTCTTTGCTAAAGAAGGTGAAGACTGTAACCTGACACCAACAAAGGGAAACCTTGCACCAGTTACAGTGCAATTTCAACAAGGTCTGGGCCAGAAGTTCAGACAGCCATCTGGAACAGGGATTGACTTCTCAATGTTCGAGGAAACAGAGTTACTGAAAGAGGGTAACATGGATGTTTATCCTCTTGCGGTGAAGGCAGAGGCATGCCCTGTTAATCAGAATGGACCAGATGGAAATTCAATTCCTGGACCTGCAAATACTCAGCTAACTCAGGCAGTGTTTGAGAAGGAGAAAGGTGAATACCAGGTCAGGGTTGTTAAGCAAATTCTGTGGGTCAATGGGATGAGGTATGAGCTGCAGGAGATATATGGGATTGGGAATTCTGTTGATGGTGATGTTGATGCAAATGATCCCGGAAAAGAATGCGTTATTTGTCTGTCAGAGCCACGGGACACAACTGTCCTTCCCTGCCGACACATGGTACATATCCTTATTACCTATTGCTTTTAAATTTGACATTTGCTACCTGTTGGCCATAACCACCTTTTTTATACAATGATTTGAATTTCCTGCCCATTACAGGACTCCGTGTTCTGGTGGTTAGTTTTGTAAAGTTAGAAATTTTGAGAACACAGAAGTTTCTTCCTATCTCCCTTGGATTTACATGACAATGACCCTAGCCCTGTTGTGGATTGATAAACAATTGCAATAATTCTAAGAAAAATATTGACGTGCTGATTCCAACCTGAACTGTTTGAAATGTTTCAAGACGCGTTTTTTCGTTACTGTAATTCAATAGACACATTTTTTTAAAATTTGACTTAGTAGTTATAGTATCTCACAACCATCTTATTTTGTTTTTGTATATCTGCAAACCTTTAATCTGGGAGACAACCTTCCCTGATTATCAGAGAGAGAAAAGCGATAGTAATAATAAATAGAATCTTTCACCTTGCAACAGCTCATTGATGAAATATTCTCACTTGGGTTTCATCTGTGGCGCAGTGTATGTGCAGTGGCTGTGCAAAGGTTCTGAGGTTCCAAACAAATCGGTGCCCAATTTGCCGACAACCGGTTGAGAGGCTTCTGGAAATAAAGGTCAATGGGCCCGAGGAATGAAGGTTTAACAAGTTGCCGGTGCTACTTTATGTATAGTATAGTTTGTTGTTGTCTTGCTTTACTTTCTCGCTTTTTTTTTTTTCAATTTTATTTTTTATTTCCTTTTTTTACCCTGTAGGCATTTTCTGCCTCTTTAATAATCAGACAGGATGTTACAATTGTGGCATGATTGAATTTCTGCACTAGAATATATATGACCCAGTGCCTTATGGATGCAAGTGGCAGTGCATTGAGGCAATTTCTTACAAATTTTATAATATATAATAGTATGTGCTTTGTTTACTTCATAAGAATGCTCGAGTTTACTCGGTATTTATTTTTTGAATTCCCTTCTTTGCTGCTTGTGCTGAAGGCTCAGGAGTGATTAATTTAACAGGTCATGAGATAACAGAGTTGGTAGTGTAATATTTTTGTTGGCAGGTTGGCGGGTGAAAATTACTGCTACAGAAGTCATTGTCTGTAAAGGCAGATGATATCACAATGGTCTACTTCTTGCCATGATTTTGCCGTAGGACACTAGAGTATGAACAGTCCGTCCAAATTTTGTCAAAATTAGGCGTGGAATATTTTATTTCAAAGCTTTTGACTTGGGAAATTAAAAATCACTGTCATTTAGCTTACCCTTTTACTAACTATTTTTCATAGTGAAAGTGCGAGGTATGGTTATATAGTGACAACTTGTAATTTTATCCCACGGCAGACGAGGGATCTTGATCAAAATCACAGTTCCCCATTCTAAAATATACCCTTAATCTTGTTATCACAGCTCCAATTCCAAATGCTTTGAGTTGAACATGAAAATAGCGACTTCAATGTTGACGGATTATCACAGATCCACCTCAAAATCAAAGTTGAATCTGAGGTTACAATCTCAAATATTAAACCGATAGCTTGCCAGCGTGGTTTAGGTTCTTCAGAAGGTCAAACTGAATGATCCTTTTCTTGTTAGGCATCGAAAGATCCAGTGGGGCTAGAAATTTGCTGAACCAACGAATTAAGCACACAACAATAGTTTATTCAATAACATGGAAAGTATGTGATTGCTTATTTAACACAATAGCACAAGTGACCCAACCACAAAGCAACTGCGTGCTACTCGACGCTAGTAAATTGAACCACAACAGCAACACCTAAAAGCAGACACAACGATAGTTCAGACAAGACAACATCAAACAGTAGACACCAAACATCAAGGGTTTTCAGTCTTCCCACCACTGATGAACAAACATACCACTGTTTCTGAGACTCTTGAAGAGGTCCAGGCAGCTGCCACCCACTGCATCTTTGGCATCTTCACGGTTTGAGCAGCGAAGAAACAGCTCATCAACAAAGCATATGGTCCCACTTTTGAACAACTCTGTCAGAAATTTGAGCCCCACCTCTCCTGCACTCATCTTCAGAACCACAAAATCTGCATAGCGCACTGTCTCTTTAAACCAGAGGAGAAAGTCGAACCCTTCCTCCCCTGCATATGGATTGGAATCTTCCAAAACATGAGAATTAGCTTTTGCCTTACTTCCGGCAAGGTCTGGATGATAAACAAAGGTGATACCTGGTCTGCTGACATAGGATAGCATGACTGAAGTATTATCATCAACAAAATAAACATCAAAAGCTTTATGATCCAGAGGATAAGATGGCAAAAACCAACTTTTAACACTGGAGTTCAGATGCTCCCCTGCCCCAACATCAATATACACTAACCGCTTCCTTGAGGCAGCATCCATTAACTTTGGTAGATAAACAATCTCTCTCTCAAAACCCATTGGCTTTTCCTCCACAAGAGGCTCTAGAAACTGCACAAATGGTTTGTTGTTTATAAGAGACTGGCAGTCTGCCGGAAGGCGATACTGCTCAAAGTAAGAGACAGTTTCAACCCTTTTCTGGAAAACAACCAGTGTAAACTCATTGACATGATCAACACGCACTATACTGGAAGTTTTCAGTATTGATGAAACCGGGGCAGCAGATCTAATCAAGCTATTTGGGCTCAAACTACTAACCCCTACAAGCATAGCCCCAATTCCACCACGCCTAAGAACTCGCTCGACCTCAAGCACTAGAAGCGCAGGGACAGAAACCTTATCTAGATCCCTGGACAACACAAAATCAAAGGAATTGTCCTCGTAGTTAAGCTCATAAATGAACTTCTTATGCTTCAGCGAGAAAAATGGGTGTCTATAAACCCCACAAACCTTACCAAATCCCATCTCTCGCAATGCATACACGGATGAGGCAGAACCTTCACCAACACAGAGAGCTTTTGCATCATTACTCAACACTTTCAAGCCCATAAGTTCTCTAACCACATTAACAGTCAAATTGGCATTTTCCTTACACTGCACTGAATCAAATGAGCCCACAATCGGATATATAAACCGATCCAGGTACATATACGGATTCAAATAACCAGAAACCTCAGCACAATCATTAGAGGCAACCGTATTGAACGTTACAGGATCGTAGCCACATAAAATTTGCAGCAAAGGAATAGTGGACAAAGCCAGGGTAGTCACAAAAGAGCGTAAAAGCACCCGCCTGGTGATAGACCCATTCAGGATCTTGAATTTCAAGTACTTGAAATCCATGACTTTCAGTTTCAGTCCAACAAGTTATCAGCAATATCAAATTTTGGATGAAACGTAATAAACAGAAAGAGCTTGTTTTTGTTTTGTTTGATTGTGAAATGAAGAGATTGTAAAAAGCCAGGAAAAAGAGATTGGAAAAAAAAATTAGCGAGTGCAAAACCTGGAGGATGTGTGATTTCCACCCACGAGGACACCCATTGATATTTGGAACCTTAACCAGACCGCCCTTGGAACCCTCTTCTTCCTTGTTTCGAACCAGGCCTCCATGTTTCTCCCAATCTCGAATCACCAAATCAAGAATTCGACAACTCTACATTACATCAATGCTATATCGGCTTTGTCTCAATGTTCAATGGGTTTGATTTAAAATTACCAAAAAAAAAGAGGAAAATGCAAAGCTTTCTACAATAGAAATTAGGTTTTCATAGGTATGAACAAGAACTAAAATGAATGAGATTTAAGTAGGAGTGAAGTGTGAGATCTCATCCATAATAATAGCGAGCAGTCGAAGGTGGGTGATTGATGACGTCACTGTCTTACGTGGCAACACTAGGAAGCTTCCTAAATCATGATTTCGTCTAGGTGTCAAGATGTGATTCGATGAAATTAGAGGCCCTTATTATGTGGTGATAATAACGTCATTTAGGTTCCTTTTGATTACTTTCTCAAATACTGTATAGGAGCATCAGGAACATGGATAGCCTTGACTCCAGATGGAAATGTCTAAACCATACGCCATTAACGTGAAGGGTAGTTAGGTCGTTTCACTATAAGTAAGGGATGTGTTAATGAACAAACTATGTATTTGTATACAAATACATGAAAGACAAGGGAAAGCATAAAATTATCTGACAAACAACGCGTGGGTGTGGACCTGCCTTTAAGATGCTCCTGAAACCATGCATTGGATCGAATCGAGTAACCCAACGCGTTGACATATAAAATGGGCAATTGCCATATGATTGTACGGCAATAAGGAGTCAGATATTTGAACACAAATAAAATAATATTATATTAAATACTAAATAAGCCTGCCTCTGATATTACTACATAAACCCATGCTAATAATGCCTGCAGTAAAACTCAGGGAAAGCCTTGCATCCTTCCACATAATGCTATTTTCAGAAACATCCCCTGAAATTTGTAAAACTACCGATAAAAAAAATTTATAAATATTCATACAAATCTCCCCTATTACAGTATTTCCATCATTTGACTCTTCGTTGACCTCCTAAAAATATTATCAATAAAATAATATAAATAAAAAATTTAAAAATATATGAATAACACTAAAAAAATATTATTTTATATATTAAACAAAAGTC
Organism: Trichilia hirta; assembly: GCA_035221805.1. Lineage (NCBI taxonomy): Eukaryota > Viridiplantae > Streptophyta > Magnoliopsida > Sapindales > Meliaceae > Trichilia > Trichilia hirta. The sequence goes on along the minus strand of JAWDEX010000005.1, from coordinate 5,061,279 downwards.
TTTTTTTTTTTTTTGGTTGCAGCGTAAATTACTTTTTTCATTTTCTTTGAAATAGATAAAAGCTTAAAAAAATAATTTCAATTACTACCAAAGACAATTTAGTAGCATAGAATTTTATCTATTTTAAAAAATAGAAAAATTGCTTTTATATATGTCGGAAAAATTAATTTTATTTAATGTATAAAATAATTTTTTTTCAAAGTGTTCTTAATATATTTTATTTATATTGTTAATATTTTTTATTTATCAACAAATGATTAAAGGGATGAAAATAATGTAGCAGAAAAAATTTGTGTAAATTTTATAAAAATTTTTTGAACTTGCAATTTTTACAAATCTCATAAAAATTTCTAAAAATAGCCTCTCCTACATAATATTATTCACAAAAAATACATCACATGTTAAATTTATAAAAGTTGTTAAGTTATATTATTAAATTTGACGATGGGATATATTTTTAACGGTATGATCTTGGGAAAGGAATGTGTATAAGACTTTTAAAAGCGTGAATTGTAGAGGATATTGTTATATTTTTAGGGTAATATTGATATTAAATTAGGTAATTTTAAATAATAATAATAGCAATAATATACTTCTAAACATATAATTTAAAATTAATCATTCATATATGCCATGTTTTATATATATTTATGAGTATATTTGTGTTATATAAAATTCATTATATGATAATATAATATAACATAAAATTATTATTATGCCTGGGCCACCAACAACCGTGTTGTCAACCCAATTATTTGTACTTTGATTGATTGCCGCGTCAACATGACGATAAAATTTGCCCGTAATTTCATTTCAAACTGTCGGTGGTATATTAAAATTACAAACTCCAACACGGATGTGTGAAAATAAAAGTCATAATTAATTCGAGTTAATTACTAAACTCTCAGTCCCATCTATATATCCGTAGATTCCACTGTAAATTTATTTTTCTTTAAAAATAATATTAAATATATACATTTTTTTATCAAATTATTATATATAAAATAATGTTATATGATAATATTAATTAGTAAGAATATAACATCAACGTAACTTATAGGAATAAATTATTTTTCTTTTAAAAAATAAATGATTATTATCACTTATCCTTATTAAATTTGATAATATTTTACTTATTTTTTTAAATATCTCTTGTAATTACTATTATTATTATTATTATAAACAATAAAAAAATATTATATAATTATTTATTTATCATTCGGCGTTAAAACGTATATTTATTTATTATTATAAATAAACAAATTGATTAAATATTTAATAATTAAAATTAAATGACTAAAGAAAATTCACGTCCCGCTACCATCCTATTACGAGTAACCAATGAAAATAATCCTCATCACTTTTAGTAAATTATCATACCGTCTCGTAATTAAATAACATAATAATAAAATAAAATTGTAAAATATTTAATTAATTTTATTTATAATGATAATTAAATATATTATTCAAAAATAAATAATTATATATACATAAGGGTATAAAAATATTTGCAAAGATATTTTTAATATAAAATGGGAATAGGAATATATTTTTAAATTCTCGTTATTTAAGTAGAATATTGTCAAAGAGGTAAGCTATAGTAATACTGAGAATAAATAATGTGAATTATATTATAATCAACATTGTCATGCTATCTTATTTTGTATACAATAATTTAAACTAAAAATTTTAAATCTAATAATATTTTTTTTAAAATAAAATTTAAGATTACAAAATAATATTACAAGTAATATACAAGTGAAGCTTGAATATTCCTGCTTCAACAAAGTTATTGGTATTATCTCAATAATAATCATCATAATATTTATGTAATCTTTTGTATCACAAGTTCTTGCTTTTGTAGCCACCCACTCAATTCCCAAAGTGATTTCCATAATCCCCCTTTTTTTGGTCTCCTACTTATTCAATCATAAATTACATCGTTGTCATAAAATATTCTTTGCTTTGTTGAGTATTGACAATTCAGAGAAGGTTAAAATAAAAATGATTATTTCTTTTAAGAATTCTGATAATTTATGAGGGAAAAAAAAGAACATTAAAAAATTTATATACTTATTTTTAAAATGAATGCGATTTTATCAAAAGGAGGGATGGAAATATAAAATAAACATGGCCCAAGACATTGGAGAGATCAAATCCAGCCCATAACGAAGCCCGGTAAACAATTAGTATTTGTCAACCAATTTACCGATTTCTTATCCTCCTTCAATATTTTAGATGATTCCAAATCAAACATCATATTGATGAACATATTTTTTTGGATTTATGGTTGTTCACCATTGAATAATAAGCAAAGATTAATTCAAAAAATAATGTTTAAATAACAAAATTATAGAGAGTTAAATTTGACGATAATATTTGCGTTATATATCAATTCATATCATACACAAATATAAAATAAAGATTTAAAAAAAAAAAAATGGTATAAGCGAGAATTGAATTCTTTACTCTTTTACAAATAACTAAATTATTTCTTAATGATGAATTTATAATAGCTTTTTTTTGAAAGGCACGTTTATATTTAAATTAACTAAATAAAACAATTGACATCAGTTTGTGAATTTATTATTTATTTAAATTCCGTTTTACGGCTTTAATTAGTATCATATTAATATTAAATTAAAAAAATCAAATAAATTATCAAACAACTTAGATTAAGTTTAATTTGATGAATTTTATCTAATATTTGACGATCGATGAATGGGATTGGTACGTAGAAATCCTACTCCCATAATAAATAATTTTAAAATTGAAATTAATATAAAATAATGATAAATGAAAAAAGTAGCTAAATTTTTTACAAACTTATATAATAAATTAAATTTTAATATTATTTTACATAAAAAGAATTTAATAAAAAAGAAAAACTTAATAGAACAGATTAATAAAAGAAGTCATTTTAGTTTTCTTTTTCATGACAGACAATATGTGTGAAAGTAAACTTATCTGTCATCCCAATTTCATAAAAAATGGAAATAACCTTTATTAGTTGATCCATCTTACTCTGTGGGTCTAAATTTTTCTCGTAATACAAATCAAATGGGTTGTATTTATAATTAATTTGGAAAGGAACATCGCATCATAACGTATGTGGTATAAAGATGGAACTGCGTATCTAGTCACTAATCACTACCTACCAAGGCAACTGCCGAAATAATTTGATGTAACGTACCATCACATAACATAGAAGTATAGAGACTTGTGCCTAACTATAAAACAGTGGCTTGCTATTAATTTTTTTTTTTTTTTTTGTAAATATTTGAAAACAAATATTTTTAAGGGGAGTAGTGGACATATAAATTTAAATGATCAATTATTATTATTATTATTGGCAGTGGTTACAAAATTTTATATGTAATCTTTATTATTATAATAAATTATATTTTATAATAAAAATAATTATTATTTTAAATTTTAAAATTTTAAATGATTAATTATAATAATAATAATAATTGTTGTTATTATTATTATTGGTGGTGGTGGTTAGAAAATTTTATATATACTATTAATGCTACTAATTGCCTGTATTTAATATAATAGCCACAGATTTTTAAATAGCTTTTAATATTAACAATAATGTTTAAAAATAATCATTACTACATAAAGAGGAGAATATTTTCATTTGAAATATATAATAATAATAATAATAATAATAATAATAATATTTTGTTTTGAGAGCACCTGCAATGAACGATGATTTAGTGTTTATTTTTCATTGGTCGAGTATATCAAAAAGAGTAGTTAAGAATATTATATCTTGGAGCCATAGAGAATTGTCATTAACCACACAAAGAGAGTAACCTTTTTACTTTAATTGTCTCTTGCATACTGAAGCTAAATTTTTCTACTTAATTTTAATTATTATTATTATTATTATTATTATTATATGTTTTTACATTTTACGATCCATGACTTTTACAATATATTTACAGTTTGTCTACATTATAACTCAATATGCTCCATGTCTCTTTAGCTTGCAGTTTGCATACGGTGCAGCAATTCAGAAGAAAGTTTAAAAGGCTATAAGTTTCTTTGACTCGTAGTTCAGTAAGTGGTGGGACTACAATTAAAAAAATAAATAAATAAATAAAATTATAGTTTGTTTAATTTGATATTTTTTAAGAAAATGAAAAAAAATAATTGCAAATGATAAAATTTATAAAGACTTTTTTGAAATGTTCCCAAAATAGTTACAATACACTTATACGACTATTTATAGATAAAGATCGATGATAATGTAGCGTCCGTCACATGAAATTTAGTTTCCTTCATATGGGTAAAAAATCATTTTTTTTTTTAATTTTAAAAAATAATTAACTGATGAAAATTACATTTATTAATTAGAAAGTATACAAAATTCTACACCAAGAGTGACATAGGGCTAAAGGTAGGTAACAAATTATCGATTCAAAAAGGATCGAAAGAATCAATCTATTCGGTTTGTTTTTTTGGTTTAAGACATTAAAATACAAAATCAAGTAAATTAAAAATTTATCTTTATACACATGTATTAGTCATTTTATATGTGATTAAATTATAATATTAAAATACTCTTATTTACAATTAATTATATATATATATATATAATTTGAACGCAACTAAAAGATTTAATCAAAACTGAATTAAACCATTGGTCTAGTTTACATTTGATTTGATTATATATATATATATATATATTGTTTTACTTTTCGTAAAAGCAAACCAATTGATTTAATTTTTGATTTGACTCAAAAAATCAAATTGAACCACAATTTGTTCACCCTTAAATAAGACATCCCATTTTTAGGTTATCTTTTCTCAACCAATATCTATTAAGATTTATGCGGTCACAATTATCTTTTACAAATTCACATTACCTACGAGAATATCTTAAAATATAGATTCTGCCAAGGTTATTAAGAAGATAAGATAAATTCTAGTAATTATGATACTTTATGCTATATTTCTACACGAAATTTATAAGATGCTTGACTTCACTCAATAATTGAGTCGTAAGGACACAAATTCACTTGCTTAGGGAATGTTATTTTCACAATTATTAGTTTTTTCCCACTCCAATATCATAAATTAAGTGGGAGTTGACTTACAAATCAAAGTTTCATCATAACTGAACATTTCAAGATTGGCCCTGATAATCCTTATTAAACGTTAATATTAAAAAAAAAAGGTCAACTGAAAACAAAATTTGAATTATCAATTAATAGTATTTTATTATAAATCAATCAAATAAAATCATCGTTAATTAATGTTCATTAGTATTCATATTATAAACTGATCAAATAAAATTATTAAATATATCATAACAATTCACTCTCGTACATTATAATTATTTTTTTGCTTGATTTGCATGAGGTGTATTAATGCCACCCAAAAAAGTTTTATAGTGTTTGACAAGAAAATTTTATATATTTAAGGTTTATTTGGTATCGTGATGTTATAATTTAAAAATTATTTAAATATAATTATTATAGAAAAAAACTTTAAATATCAAATATTAATATAAAGTTATATAAATTCCATAAAAGTTAATATTATCAAACATTTTTTTAACTTTTTTTTTTAAATAAAGCACAATTATCACAATAATAAAAGATTTACTTTGATAAATGCTTTGATATAGGATTAGACAATGCATGCGAGATTGGCCGCCTTTTGGAACACGCATCTTGTGTAATTGTCTCTAGTCCAAATTATAAGTTCTTTAGCCCATATTACAAGATAATTTTGGCTATGATACTATTTGTAATCACCCACTCATATTTTTAGAAATGTAGTATAATAATATTAGTTATTATATAATTCTTTATTTATATATATATATATATATATTACTTATTTTAACACATTATAAAATTATTTGTTTTATATATATTACTTATTTTAACACATTATAATATTATTTGTTTAAGACTCATATATGCACAATTTTGCTTTTAGGAGTCACTCAAAATGCCTAATTCTGTTTCACAGTAGGACAATGCATATTTCTAACTGGAGAACGAAAATTCTAACACGCGCCGTCATCTCATTTGTGTTGACTTGTCTGCTACGGTTAAAAGTGAAGTACCGTGACTTTCAATTTATATAATATTAATAGAATAACTAATTATTAAATATTAAAAATAATTATTTATCAAATAGTTAATATATTTATTTTACTTAAAAATATTTGAATTATTACTACTAACTTTCTTTGGGGTTTAAAAATATTTTCTTTTAATTATAATAATATAAAAATAGATACTTATCTCCTCCATCCGTTAAAATTATATTTTATAATTACCTTTATACTATTATATATAATAATTAAATTTTATATAATTATTTTTTATTTTTTATTATATATATATATATATATATATATATATATAGTCAAAAAAATTTATTTTAAACATTTAATAATTTTATTTTTATTATTAGATTATATTTAGTTATGAGGCAGCTACGATCGAGGACTTGGACAAGTGGGTGGTTTGCACTTTCATGTGGTCGATTTTTAAGAGCTGGTGTATGGGATGTAAAAATTTTAAAAAGAATGGTTCCGTTATGAGACAATGATGACGATTTAATGAAAGTAATGAGAATTTTTTTTTTTTTTTTAAGTTATTGAGAATATTAAAAAAATTTATGGTAATTTTTTTAATAATTTAGTTTAATTATTAATTATTTAAATATTTTTTTCTTTATAATAATTAGTTTATATATTTTAATAATATAAGTTATATAAATAATTATCTCAAATTTTTTTATTATATATAAGAGTATAAAAGTAATTATAAAATATTATATTAAGTAAGAGAGAGATAAATATTTATTTTTACGTATTTATTATTTAAATAAAATATTATTAAATCTCATATAAAGTAAGTGATAATAATAACTCAATATATTTTGATAAAGTTTTTGAGCGATTAAGAAGGTAGCATCTAATGCAAAGACGACTTTGGGATTTTGGGTCCTTGTCGTTACAGATATTCAACCAACATACCTTCACATTCAAAAAAATAAAAATTATAATTATATTATAATAAACAACTTGGTATTGCGGACCACATATTCCATGTTTCATATACAATTTTTTTTTTTATTTTTTTAAATTAGCTTAAATTTCAACCATCAAATTATTATTATTTTTAATATTAAGTTTGACTTTCATTTTTATAATTTATAGAATGTTGATGCTTGGCTAATACTGAACCATTCACTTTTTTAGAAAGGCATCTAATTTGGGTCTTATTCGTTTGGTCATGTATGCACCTCCCTACATAGATATATTCTCAAGTTCATATTTAATTTTGTTTATTCAAGTTGATAAACTCATATTTAAAAATTAAATGAAAACTAATATATTATTTACAAAGACAAATTGATCCACTTAGATTTGGCTTGGATATTGAAATACTTGATAAGAGTACATTATTATTATTTATTTAATATTTTATTATTTTCTATATTTTTTAAAAATTATTCAACACCTCTTATTTTTCAATATTGCTCATAAATTATAATAGTAAGTTTCATTAAATTCCAAATTTTTAAAGACAAAATTAAAAAATAAATAATATAAAATTATTGATGTCTTACTAAACAATTTTTATTTTTTATTTTCAAAACACAACAAAAGTACTTTAATTTTAAATGAAAATTTATTTTAATAAATTATTCCAAATCTGTCAATTTGCATTTAAAAAAGTTAAAATTTAAATATGCTTGTTGATTTATTATTAATTTGTTGATCCATGGGTCTCTCTGCTTGGTTTGCACGCTATCCCAGCAAAATAAACAGTTAAAATAAAATTCTCTCTGTCGTCTGGTGCCTCCAGCGAAAGGACGAGCAAACAGGACGAGCAAGAGGAGGACTCCGTGTCTCTATAAACAAACATTATCTATAAATATTGAATTTGGTTATCATACATACGTTAATACATTAATATATCAATTTATTATATAATATAATTTTAAATTTAACATATTAATTACACAATATAAAATTTGAAATCTAAACTATATTAAAATTTTAAAATTACATTGTACAGTGTATTAATATATTAATATATAAATACTTATTGATTAATTATAATTATATTTAGTCCATACTTCTTTTAATTTGGTCAATCAAACCTTGGTAGGATGCATCCAAATGGATTATGGTTATCTATCGTATCTATTCTCAATTTGGCCATTTATTAAAGAAAAAAAAAAAAAAAAGAAGGGTAATTCATTTTATACCACATATTTAATTTAATATAATATTAAATCAATATCATGGGCTTGAAATGTCAATTTAAAGAAAATATTATGTTATTTGACTATCATTGATATTTGAGATTTGAGAGTAAAAATTAACGAATTCTTAATAACTCATATACAATTAGTAGCTATTGACAATAGAGCATATTCTTATTGATTTAATTATCAGCAGTTCTAACTTTTAATTAATTGTTATTTTTTAATGACATTGATTTTTAAAAGTATTTATAGAATTCTCTCAAGACTCATAAGATTATTTACGTTGACAAGTTCAATCTCTCTACCTTAACTAAAAAAATGTGGCATAAAAACAATTTTTTTTTTTTTAATTTTCTCTGATATAAATAGAAGTAATTGCAGTGATTAGTTAATAAATTTAATAAATAAATTATTTAAATAAAAAAGACAAATTATTTGAATAATTTTAATAAATATATTTTAAATTAAAATAATTTATTTATTAAAATTATTAACTCACAAAGAGAAAAATAGTAATATGAATAAGAAAAATTAAAAAAGTGAGATTATATTGGATATTTTAATAATTTTAGTTAGTCCATTAACAATCAAATAGATGAAAATACCGTAGCATAAATGACTTGTATGAGTTTCCATAAACTATTTCACAAATTGTTATTATCATAAACCTTAAGAAATTTTTTTTTTTAAAAATACCCCATTAATTGATTATAAAAAAAATTAATTAAAAAATAAAAAATTCATAATTTAATTTTATTAGTTAAATTTATTAAAATAATCCTATTGAAAAGTTTCTGTTTGTACATATGAGATGATTGTAGAGATATTTGGAGTAGAATCTTTATAAGTAAAATATTTTCCAGAGAGTTCTCAACAAAAGGATATATAAGTTGTTTGGTTATTATAAATAATTTTTAGTAATTGTTTAGTTATTTTAATAGATAAATTTTTAAAAGTTATTTTAGAAAAAAAAGTAGTAAAATTTTTAAAATAAAAATAAACCCTATTCTTTATATTAAAGGTACTTTAATTATTTTATAATTTAAAGGTATTTTTATTATTTTCACTACAAGTATGTGTAGGTTTAATTAATGCATAAACGATATACCATTGAGACTCGGTATGTGATTGAAAAAGATTTTGCTGATAAATGATTAAGTTGATAGATATTTATTTGTAGACTTTTTCGAATTTTTAAATTTTAGAGGGAATTTCGCGTTAATTTAGATTGACAATTGGTCGATGAATTACATATACTCATAAAGGAATGGAAGAATATAAGGTTAGAAAAAAAATATATTAAAAATAGACGTTGTATGAAGATAAAAGTAACATAAAAAATAGAGGAGGTTAAGAGCCGAAACAAAAGCAAAACTGGCAAGGATCACCAAGGAAATTTGACCCAAAACCCATCCTAGGACTGGAGCTGGTCTTGGTGGGTTGGGGTTGACTGACGCCGATCACATAGGGCAAGTCTTTCCCTTTGGCTTTAAATAGCACCGGTTTGCACATAAACCTTCATGAATTGACATTTTTACCCACTTTTACCATCTTTTTTTTTTCTTACACTTAAGGACATTTTTGTAACTATATGGAGTACTATAAATATTGCCAAAATTGGGGAAAACTTTCATTTCTCCTTCTCCTCTATTATGACCCAATTCTTTTCCCTCTCCCATTTTTGCAACTTTCTTCTTCTTCTTCTTTCTTTAATTTTCACTAATTAAATTTCAATTTCTTATTTTAATCATAAGACTCACCACCCTCTATATTATGCGAGCTTTATTTTTAGATTTGGCTAAGAAATTGACAAGCTTTTGTAACAAATTGGGATTTTCAACAATCGCTAAAAATCATAACATTGTTAAGTTATATTTGAGTTCTTAGTTAGGTTTCTAACATTTCTTAGCATAAATTTATAGTATAATATAATGTAAAATCTAGAGTTTACCGTTTATTTAGGGAATATGAGAATTTGAGTATAGTTTAAATAAATTAAGTTAAAATTTATTATTATAAATTAAAATAAGTTAATATTAAGTTAACAAAAGGGTAAACTCTAGAAAATTAGAATAAATTCAAAAAGACTATATTATGCAATAGGTTAATAAACCATATTTAGTTATGAATTGGTTGATAATGTAACAATGATAATATAATTTTACTAGTGAAAATTAAATAAATGATCGAAAATGAGAATAGCCTTAATGTTGAGTATCAACTTAGGAATGTTGGGTTAATAGGCATGATCATATCATATAGGTGGTATTAGTAGAAATTGAGGTACAAAATTTGATGTACATATTGTTATATATGTAATAGGTGCCGATAGTGCTAGGAACAAAGTCACAAGACGCGAGGATTAGAAAGGGAATGCATAACCTTCTCACGTGTGAGTAAACCTTTATTTATTTTATTTCTTTTAAAATATTTTATAAAATTTATTTGTTTTATGAATTACAGAATAGTTTTATTATTATTATTGCTTTAAACAAATTTGAATGGTCCGTAGTTATTTTATATTGATTTATGCATATATGGCTATAATGCCAAGCACGATGTTTAAAATATAGAATTTTCTTACATGGTTGATGTTGATCTTTTATTTATATGATTCAAATGCTAACAATTTGTTTATAAATGTTACGATATTGAATTTCATGTGATTGTATTGATATTTGATTTTATGATAATATGATCAAAAATTTAGTTGTAATTACAGGGTGTTAATAGTTTAAGGACGGACTGAGACAATTGTTGTTTTAAGTGAGTGGATGAACTAGTGGGAGTAGTTATAAAAGAGATGATGATCTCATTTGTAATAGAGTGACCTCCGAGAAAGAATGTCGAGGACAGGTGAATGGGATATCACGCGCTACTCGATGCTAACATCAGTGATTGGCAAAATTTTTTATAAAATGATTGTGATGAATTTTTTAAAATAATATATATATACGTGTATAAAGTTTTATTTGATCTTTATTGGCTTTTATATAGAAAAAAAGAGAAAGTAGTTGATGGCTTGGGATTATTTTTGAGTAGAGTAATTGCAGAAGAAAGAGGCCAACTTAATTTTTTTTAATTAAACAAGCCATAGTTTTTATTCAAATGTGATATGTTTTATACATTTATAAATGGCTATTTTAAACTCTTTTTAATAATAATTTTCTTTCATTTTATTTTAACTGCTTTTATACAACTATTTTAAATATATGTATTTATGTCCACTCATAAAGTATACGTTCGTTTACTCACTCTTCTTAATAATTAGTTTCAGTGAACTCGAATATAGGTGAGCTTTACAAGAAGTGGCGGTCGCACATCAGTTTAAGTCGTAGGTATATTGAAGGACCCTAATGATATTTTCTAAATTAGGGAGGGCTTAAATAAAAATTTTAATTTAAAAGGTTTAAAATTTTGTTTTCTTCTCCCTCATTCCTTCTTGCTTTCTTCTTCTTCTTTTTTTTTTCTTTTGTTCTTCCTCGTGTTCTCTCTGCCTTCTCTATCAATCACTCATATCTTTGCTGAAAATTTTGATTTCTCACCACTAATCACTCACATTCTCTATTTCAAACTTTTCAGGAGCATCAATTTAAAAGTAAAAATGGAGAAAACAAAAAAGAGAGATAGGGATTCGGCTTTCAAATTAGGGCTTTTTGAGTTTTAAGGAAAATTAAAGCAAACTGACACTATCACAAGGTAAATGACATTGATTTTAGCCTATCTATACCCTGTATTTTTTATTTTATTAACTTTTAGATTTATGAGTTTTACTGTTCATCTATAGTATTTTTATTAGAATTGTCACTTATAATTGTGTTGTGATACGTTATTTAGATTGTAGTATAGTCGGATAAGTTGTTAGGAAGCTTAGGATGTAAATTTGAAAAGTTATTTTGGCGTAAATAGTAACTGAATTACTATTCTGGTAGGTGGTGGGGTTCGCTTATCGTAATCACGAAACTGAGTTAAAATACGCTAGTTAGGCTATAATATGAGTTTCTGATAGAAATAAATGGATAATTAGACAACTAACAAGGGTCTTATCCGATTTAGCATATTAGCCGATTTCAAAAAACCTGGGTTAATATGCATTCCATGCATATGAGTTTTATTTGTG